>JAGVSQ010001509.1:0-28884 GCA_022683975.1 Rhyacophila evoluta | reverse complement strand
TAAATTGCTTGATCAAATAGTCTCCATTTTTTCATTATTATATTTATTTTAATTTTCAGTCAGTTTTCTATCTTTGATCTTTATCAATCATTTTGAAGACGTAGGACTTAAGCGCACGACCTTCGGCACCAAAGTACGTGCTCTTACGAACTCGGCCACATTCAATTATTTGAAAGTATACAAATTAATCTTCATAGATATTGTCTAGAACTTAAATTATTTAACATTCAATAGCATTTATACCAATTGTATCTAAAATATCTGTAACATGAATATGCTAGAGTTTATTATTAGCGACATATAAAATATGTTTATCGTGTGGTTTCTTATTTTATTTGCACACTTATCTATAGAGCCTACATTCATAAAATAAAATCCTTCTGAAGTAGAGCATCATTGGCCTAATCTATCGTCGAGTGTTCATTTTATATCTTATGAAAAGCTACATAAAAACGGTTTGTCTTATTCATTAACGCACTAT
The DNA here is from genome assembly GCA_022683975.1 of Rhyacophila evoluta. Taxonomy (NCBI): domain Eukaryota; kingdom Metazoa; phylum Arthropoda; class Insecta; order Trichoptera; family Rhyacophilidae; genus Rhyacophila; species Rhyacophila evoluta. The sequence continues at coordinate 28,403 of JAGVSQ010001509.1, read as the reverse complement.
TATCATAAAATGATTAATATCGCAAATGTTATACTCACTTTTACTATATACTCACTTATACATATCGTATTAAGTTGCTATTTTATGAGATGAACTCATTTACTGGGCTCTTCTAAATACGTTTGTTTCACGGGCGATACATTTATGACCAATTACATCATCATGTTTAATATTTTACATGAAATTATATCTTTCTAATAATAATATAAGAGGTGTAATGAGGAGAATACTAAATCATTAATATTCGCAGAAGCAGTCATTATCTTTTCGGCTAGCTATTATTAATAATTACCACTAGGCCGTCTGCCGATGCGTCAACTTTCCCAAATGTATATTCCGAACCAAAAAAGGCTTAAAGGTAGTCATGAATTTTAATTTGAAATTATGTCTCATAAAGGTTCCGGCAAATGAAACCTTACACGCCTGTAAAAGAGAAATTACAACCTTACACTCGGTACCCCAAATGGCGGGCTCAGTATTTTTTTCCTTTGAGCAAATTACAAGGAGGTAATTACGAAGAGTGGTTTTCCAGCTGAAATATCATAAAATGTATTTCCCGTTTGCTTGCAGTGATCGTTTGGTGGTTAATAGTTTAACACCATGTCCGAGAGTTTTGCTTGCATCTTACTTAATATAGTAAATAAATGTATCGATGTTTATATCACTTACCAATCAAATTTAGTATTTAATTTTTATTTATAAATAATAATCATTACTAAGTACTGCCACGAAATCTCACCCAATGTAGAGATCTTATAATTATGTGTAATAAAATATTATTTGTCTTGTTTATTTATAACAATTTCATGGAATCGTTTATCAATAAATGTTTTGATTTCCACTTTTTTATGAAGACTATACTTTTAAATGCACTTCATTTTTGTACACTTAGATATTCTATTTAGTTAATATGCTTTCTTATCACAATCGATGAGTGTTTTATTTATTTATAGATATAATTTGTAATAAAAAAAAAAATACATAATTTATGGATAAACCTCTTATTGATTGCATTTAAATTGTGATGTATGCAACAGATATTTCGATTGGTATGATGATCTCAATTACTTTAGAAAAGCTTTATTCAAAGACCATCATTTATAAAATATATAAATAAAATTATATGAATAATAAGCACATTGATCTGTGACTGATTGGTTCAATAAAGTTATTTGAAGTGCAAATGAGACTAGGCCTCCTTATCGCATTGCGAGCAAGATGGTGAATACACACTCCATACAATAGAATACTACTTTGAATATACACGTAGGTATGTGTTACTAATTTCAAAGTTGCATGGGTTACGCTAGATATTTATAAACATACTAATATTATCACTTTTTAAACGACAAAAAATCTGGCATTCTAGAAAAAATATTAACATAAAAAGAAAATGTAGCCGAGTATATGGATGCCTACAATGTGAAGACGTCTTCACAGAAAATTTTTACGAGAATTGTTTGTCAGACAATTACTCCACCCAATGGGCATACATTCCTGTATTTTCAAATTTTTAAAATCCGACTGATGGGGAATCGAACCCACATTCCCCGGACTGCCAGGCATGCACGCTACCAACTACGCTAACCGAAGAGACTAATTGCTTCTTAAAATGGTTTTAGTATTTATATTACGCTTCTCGTAATGACTAACATCCACCCTACAAAAAACCGAAGCGAATTGTACAAGAAAGAGAGCAGTTGGGGCTAATTTGTCATTAGTACTTGTTTAGTGTGTGGTTGGGTGGTAAAGATTCATCAATTAAGAAGGAGATAGCATTATTGGCGTGCAAGCAACTGTCGCCGTTAAAGCCGAATGAAGTTGTCCGTTGCGTGCGAAGCTTTCTCAGGTAATGGGGCGGAACAAACTCTCATGGGTAGACCCAGTGACAAAGCAATCTTACAATGAGATTGAAGAAACGGGATTATATCTCAGGCTTAGTCGGAGTCCCGTGTGTTTACTTATGCAAATCCTTTTTGTTAAAGAGTAAATTTTACTCCTAGTATGTTCAGAATTTAGTTTTTTTTTGTAATTCATGCAGATTGTAGCTCTTGTCTTTCTTTTAAACGAGGTTTGTTTTTACTACTTAAGTTTCCATACTATAAAAAATATGATTGTTACTATAACGAAATACAAAGCAATGTTTTAAAACCAGTATATTACACAACTTATTTTCATTAATTTTGTTATAATTATTATTCTTAATAATATACAATAAAATTTCTTCAATCCTTTATTATTATGCAATAATTAACTGACAATAAATAGATAACTAAATTAAATTTAAATTTTATGAACTTCACTTTCACTTTTTTTGTTTGATTTCTTACAATATTGTCGAGGATAGAACTTTATATACAGTTAAATTACAATATAATATATTCCTATATTTTTTTAAACAAATTCTGAAAAAATGGCATCCAAAGCAAATTTTACGGTTTTTGCTAGAATAGTTAGTTATTAAAAGAAAATCTTAAAAAAAAAATTAAAATAAGCAACAAATCTTATGACTTATTTCTTAATAGACGTTTGAAAAAACAATGTACCGGAGATTTTATCTATATAAAAAAAGATTAAAAAGTAAAATACTTTTTTTTGTCAGTAATTTACTGTTTTAAATGTCTTTTTATTTCTTTTTCTATGACCACACCGAAACTAGAATATATCTATTTTTGTAGACTTATTTAACGTGTAGACTTATCTTGAGATATTATTTTATGAAAATCGATCGTTAACTCAATCCACTGGACCTTCAGTTCCATATATTGGATACAGACGCAGCTGTCGGATGCGAACCAACAATCTCCGACACTAAAGAGCTTCCACTTATCACTTCAACACCGGATAAGTATATTTAAGATTATATAAATTTATAAATAAAAATTATTGTATTTAATTCAGAATTTATTCAACTAATAACAAATAAATTTTGAATGTAAAATTCCGAAACAGTGAACAAATGTCATTTATCGATTAATTAGATTTTTTTTTCGACTATTTTATTATTATATTGATGAATATGAGTGAAGCTTTTGTCTATTATATTTGATATAAAAATCTGCTATGAGAGAACAGTAACGACTCTTGTTCAATCTCCGAATGCACACATTGAAAAAAATTCTCGTAACATTTTCCTTTATTGAAATATTTATATACTTACTTGAATTTATAGTATGAAAGTATCTTTAAGCTCGTCATATTTTTTATTTCCCCGTTGTTTTCTTTATCATACAGAAAGCCACGTGAAAGAAGACAGATACTGTCAAATCTTTTACGTACTTGTGCATAAAAATAAGCATCCATCTACCAACACATTGAATTTTTTTCGTAACGTTGTAGAATGCTTCACTTTTGAGCGGTTTCAGATGATGTAAAATATTCAATGAAGTTATTTGTATTTTCATATTACTGTTCAGTACTTTTTATAAATGACTTTTTTATTTAACCTTGTAATAACGCTTAACATAAACATATACAGTTATATTAATATTTATCATAGTATATACATTACTTTAAAGGTGTAGATTCTTCTGCAAATTAATAATTATACTACTAATAATTAACAGATATTTTAAAATCAAAAAAAAAATAATTTTCATCTATTTTGTCCTCTAGCTTGTATAATAAATACATTATATTTGGAATAAAAAGTATTTGCAAATGCAGTCAGAGAAAAAAATGTATTTAATGCATTCATAATGTGAATATAACAAGCTATTATCTTGATTTGTGAGTACTTTTTGTGAGTTTAAGTTAAGAAATTAATTCAGAAAATACTTTCATCTCAAAAGCTTCCAATCATCTAATAATGTTAATTTTGATAACTCCCTAACATTAAGTTTTTAGAGAAGATAAAATAAATTCGATGTATCTGTGGTATCTAATCTGGATGTCGGGCTTTTTATAGACGAATAATTTGTTTTTATGAAATTTTAGTTTATACTGAATTATAATTTTTTAAATAGTACAACACCACATTGAAGTAGGATATTTTCAAACACTATCCGAAATAACTTTATCGGAAAAAATGAGATAAATCGATATTGTTATATTCATAAATAAAAACAAAGGTTGCTTCATTAAAAAAACATCCTCTCGTTAATCGGCATTAGTATAATACAAACAATGAGTATATATTTTTTATCTTTTCACATTTGAACTTTTACAAGTATTAATGTTTTGTTTGAGTGACATCACATTTAATTTTGTCGTATTAAAATGAATACAAAGTGTTTGGTTATTCACGCAGATTGTACTATAAATATTTTTTACATAAAGCTTTCTAGCTTACAGTCAAGTCTTTTTAAACATTATTTAAATATTGATATAAATGTGTGTTTCTTAAGAAAAAATTAGCCATTTGTCGTTTTGAAGTTTTTTTAAAAATTCAAATCATATTTTTAATTCTCGATTTAAAAACACAAATAAATAGTCACTTGAGCTTCTCCTTGGAGTAAACAGCTCGAGTTATTGTGGTCGCGAGAGTATGGGAAGCTTATTATCACGAATGTGATGAAATCTTCCAAAATTTACATAGAGAATGGTAGAGGCGTCGCAACGCACACTTTCGAAAATGTTAACGCGCATTTCCACGCATACATAGCAAACGCAAATAAAACATACACAGGCATACATAGAGAAAAACACAAGTATAAAAACACCGACAAACTTACACTAATGCAATTTGTATGAGGTAATTGAAAAACAATGAGCGATAGCGTAAGAAATCGGTACAATAGTGAGCATGATTTTTAAATGATTGTGTTTCATTTTTTTTATAAAATATAACAATATATAACATGCAACATTTTACTTTCGCATTGTTTAGCTTTAACATATATATAGAATTGGCTAATTATATAATTACTACCAATATTAATGAAAGAAATGTTCTCCATAGTATTAAATATGTGTATATATCATAATGCTCCAATAATAAATTCTAAATAAACGAAAAATATGAATATTGATCGAAAAAATGAGAGATTTTAATTATATATTTAACTAATTAATATTTTCGACTGATGGTGCTTGATGGAAATTGGTAACTACGTAGTATGTTATATGTTCGCTCACCTCCCTCATATAATGTAGCCTGAAGATGCCGAAAGGCGAAACCCGGGTCGCTAACAGTGATCTCACCATATGGAAGTTTACCAGTTTTAAATAATTCAGAATTTATGTATTTAACATTAGATATGCCAAGAGTTAAATAAGGATTGCTAGTTTACACTATTATATTCGTTTTTTTTTTTGAAATTTTTGGCACTCACAATGCTTATAACCCTTAAATCAGCAATGACTTACTATAATAAATATTACAGAAAATAGTGCACTGTAAATTTTGTCTGCTCTAATTAGTCAGTTTCATGTCTGACAATCATTTAGATATAAAGCAAATCATAAATATATATATATTTTTTAGCTATTGGCGATAATATCATTCACAATGTTCTAAGATTTTTAATTATTTTATTTTTTGTAATATCTTAATTTATTTATAAATTTGGAATTATGTATTCTCTGATTATTGATGGTAAAATATAATCAAACGTGTCGTTCACCTTTATTAGATCGATGTTTACCTATGCATCCGCGTATATCTACAGCCAGCGGTAACAGTTTACCATCTCCTTTGAGGGCTACATTTATTTCTTTATTACCAACGAGAGAGGAGTGATACAGTTGATACTTCTACTAGATGAATAACTTCGGTGGAGATTTTTACCCATGGAAATAGGTAAAGTTTCACACTTAAGTTTATGTGCATTGTCTGTGCTTTGAAATGGGCATCATATTCATGTAAGCTTATGTTGAAATTGAGGAAAAATCGCAGCAAAAATCTCATCTCATTACAAAGAAGATGACTAGATAAATTATGGAATACATTAAGCATATATAAAATTCGCAAAACACTCACAAACGAGATTTTTCTAAAAAATATGTTTTATTTGCAATACACATAATGAAAAATAAATGTTGTAGGTACAAAATTGTATTACAGTACTAAGCTGACAATTTTGAATCATGAATACGAAAATTGACATAATGTATATAAATATGATAATATATTTTTTTGCTAAGCGAACTGTTCAAATCAACGAAAAAAAAGATAATTTTTAAAAATAATATGCAAAAAACACATAAAACAGGAGTAATTCTCATTTAATAAAAATAACAAAACTTGTTTTACACCAATACATACATAATTACTAAATAAAACTAAGAAGTTAAGCTTTAAAAGTTAAAACATATCAAAATTAAAAAGGCAACAAAAATCTTACCAGCTAGCTATCTGTTCAAATATATGTATAAATATGATTTAAAAAATTTACATAGTAAAGAAATAAGAACTAAAATATATTGCTATTTTTAACGATTTATTGTATAATAATTTTCTCGTACATGTCTACAAGTCATAATTTTAATAATGTGGAAAAAGAATTCAATAGTATGTATTTATATATTACTCTATCTACTTACTCAAGGACTATCTTACGGAGCACGTAAGAGCTTTTGAAAGCATTCAGGGCTACTGGACTGTAAACCTTAGATTGTATGCTGCTCTGCATTACCTGGATCAGGCACGATTATTGCAGAACGATTACGGATGAAAGTTCTTTTTCAACGTGCATGCAATTGACTTGAACCATGAATATTATGCAGCCAAATTTTCTGTACGCCTTCAAATCAATTTATTAAATAAATTTTACATTGAATATTAGTAAGCTTTGTAAGTAATATATTTTTAAAATTATTTCAAATATTCAATTTTTATTTAATTCACGTAAAAAATATATTTGAGAATATTGCTCATAAAACTATTAATTTGGTGCTTATTATTTGTATTCTAGTCAATTATTTGGAAAGCGCACATATTTTTGAATATATTTTTGCGGATTCAAATCCCGATACTACATTATTTTTTTTTAATTCACGGATGCAAGATGGGATAGTCTGTGATTTCATCGGTTTTATGATAATCGATCTTTGTAAAATATGATCCGTCATTACATATTTTTACATTGTGACGATCCTTACGCTTCACATTCGGAATGGAAATAGTCTTAAAAAAATATGCTTTTGATACAAATATACTTGAAATTTCTGCCATCTTTTTAAGACTTATCGATATACATAAAACATATACATACTATAATACATTCAAACAATGTCTTCCCAATTTCTGAGTGTAAAGCGTGCGAGCTTCGGAGATTGGACTCGATTTCCAATGCTGCTGAATTTTTAAAGATCCAAAGATACAAGACTGGACACACTATTTACTGGCAAGCAATTCTTGTAAAAAAAACTGTCAAAATAAGTCTTCACATTGTTGAGATCTATATATTCTATATCCTTATATTTTATAACACCATATGTTTCACTTTCAGAACAGACATGCTAAAAAAGACAATATAATGTCTATGAAAATATTTTTGCTCAACACACATAAATACATCTTTAACTTATGATGCAAGAAAGACTCTTTGACTCGTTTATAGCAAAACGCAAAACTTTTATAATGTATTCTTAATATCATTGAAGGTAATATCAAACTATTTTCGTAATGGTATACAAGAGAAATTTTTGCTATTTGTATCTAATTTTCCGTAAGCTTTATGATAAAAACCTCATATTCCACCGTGTATTTATTATTCATATTTAAATCTATCAATTTTACTTCACATTTTTTCAAATATAATAATTTAAATATTTGATGTGTAATCTATATATAAAAATTGCTTAGTTTATAACTTAAATTAATATTTACATGTAAGCAATCATGTTTATTAAAAACACTAAATTACTGCAATTATGCTGACGTTGCAGCTTATTGGCGTCAACATGCATGGGCAGTAATATTAACAAGCAATACACAGATCGTGCATGCTGTCTTTCAAGCTTCAGTAAACACGGATGTTATAATTTTATCGCATTATTCACATATGACATAAATTCACTAATACCTAGATCGTCGCAATATATATTACATTTTCCCAGTGATTTATTTGATACAAAAATCGATACTGTTTATAGAATTAAACTACATCAAGTTATTCTCTATAATGTATTTATTTAATTTGGAATTGAACTAAAAAAATATTGACTCAGTATTCAATGTATTCTAATAGCATGAACACATTATATATCATTACAGAAAGACTGCTTCTTTTTCATTGTTTTGCTAAACTATAACAAACATAGTTTTTACCATAGATCATATTGACTCTATCGAAACGTTGAGTTTTAAAAAAAAACCTTTATTCGATTATCACAAAAGATACAATGTAACACACATTCTGTTAAAAGATATAAGCTGTAAGTGCCAAATTAGTATCCAGATTTAGCTTTTAAGATTGAAAAAATGATAACTTGAAAAATTTGGGACAAAGAAAAAAAACATATATAATCAAGCAATTTCATTGAATATATATTTTTTTTAATCATTAAATAAATATCGGATTGGTGTAGTGTTTGTGCACTTCAAGGTTGTGTCAATTTCATATTTTTATGTGGGCCCAAAATCTTTAAATATACGTTTGTGTGCCTTCTGTAAAATTTGTTCTTTCAAGGGTTACTACATCCTTATCCTTTCGATAGTCAATATAATTTTTTTAATTTATAAAAAAATATAGAAAATGAGTTGATATATAATTTGTAAATCAATATTTTTTGATAGTCTAAAAAAAATACAAGATATATTTTACCATGTAATCGTACAATACATGCAGTATTAATTTTATGCAAACACTTAAATAATTAAAGTATACATAAGTTAGAAACTTTACCCAATTTAAGTTATATGCTGATCCGTTGTCTAAACTATTCACATGAATATTTCGTTTTACTAATCAAGCAATGCCCAATAAAAAAAAAAAATTATCTCTGGTACTATTTTTGTTCACTGCGTTTCCAGAAAAAAAAGAAGAAAAAAATATTTGTAAATAAATTCAAAACATTAAGCTGTTTAGATGAAACTATTTAAACATCTCAATATAATTGTTATTATTTGTGATATGTTTGCATCGTAATCACAGAGACTATTCTGTATGATCATATCAGTGTCGTTAAATGTAATGTTTCAGTGAATGTTCTTGTTTTGCATTTCAAATGTATGTGGCAGCTTAATTTGGAATTATGTCGTAAATTTATCATGCCACATTATATATGCGCAAAACTGTACTGTTTTTAATGTATGTGTTACACTATTTCAATTCCAGAAAAAATAAAAATAAACTATACAATGATTATTACCTTATGGGTGTATGTGAAATATTTATTATGGAAGGTTTTATTTTATTGGAGTAGAAGTAAAACTTTAATTTTAAACTTTCAATTAAAGGCTTAGGACAAAATAATGTACAATTTAAAGAAAATAATGGTTGTCTAATAAATTTTGAATGACTAATATTTGTTTTATTTATATTTGAATGTATATATTTATTTTCTTTATCAACTCAATATTTTTAGAGAAAACACATTTTTAAAAGTATCAGTTTTTTAAAGCACAATATTCCCGTCAAATGTATTTGAATATTTCATTATTGTCGATGTGGCATTAAATAGCTTCTGGCCATAGAAGCAAGAAGCATATATATTGAAGCTCACGGGAAAAGTCATCCTTCTGTCATCCGTAAAGCCATTCTCGTTCTTTGTTCTTTGATATCGTCCGAAAAAGCTTTTCCTTCTTTTTCAATTTTAAAAGGTCATTGCATGTTTGATTCCGGAGATGTCGTGAATTGTAAAATACGCGTCTCAGAACGAATTAATAATTTATATTAATGAATAAACAAGCAGAGCTTTGCGTATAAATAAATGCGAAAGACATTTAAAAAATAAAAAGTCTGATATTTCAACAAGGGTATTTTAAAATTGCGTAAAAAATATTTTTTCAAGTTTTTCAAACAAATTCCCTTTTATTTAATTTTATTGAATAATTAATAAAAGTATTTTAAATAAAACAGAAAATTTTATACTTACTAAAATGGCTATAATTGTACACATAATGTCAAAAATAAATTGTTATCAAACATAATATTATAAATGGGTGTATTAAAATATACTTTTGAAAATTCTTAAGAACTATCAGTATATATTATCATAGACTTTTTACTCATACTAATTGACGTTTGATAATTTTTTGTGCTTAAAATTTTGCGGGGGTTTTCATGGAAATCTTGCAAATTAATTAACAAACCCAACCCTTAATATCACCGGAGCAAAAATGTGTTATACGGTAGTGAAAACGAGATGGCGTATTACTCCAGAATAACCATCTCAACTCATTACGCTCTACAAAGGGGGAAGCTGACTTAAGTAATAATAATTATTATGACTTAGGAAGATGATACAACTTTGAAATGATGCTTAACTCTTTATGCATACATTGTGAGGATTGAGATATTTTCAAGCATTAGGCAGACAAAGAATTTTCACTCGATGTTTTGGGTAAGTCATTACGTGACTTACTAAAATTATGTTACATTCAGAAAATTTATTCTACGTCTTAATGTAACTTTTGTGGCAAAAATCAGGAGATTAAAAACTTTGAATGTTATTCATCCTACATTATTAAAATATATATTCCCTTTTATTATTATATACAAACTTAATCACTTTAATAGTGTTAACTGTAACTTTTTGCTATACAGATATTTCTTAGATAATTAATTAAAACAGACATATTTTTACATACTAAAAACCTTAAATGTTTCTTATACAAATATTATATTAATTGTTAATGCCATACAAAATATATGTATAATTACTATAAAGAAATTATCGTTTATGTCTTAAGATATTAAATATTATTTTTTAGGCACACATTATTTATATAACACAAATTTAATGGTATATTGTTGTTAAAATTATGTTATTCTTGTTGATGTTTGTTTTTTTAAGATTCAAACGGATAAAAATACCTATGTATTATATTTAGTATAAAAAAATATATTTTTATTTACAATATAAATTGGTGTGTCTGGCTTTTTCTTGAATTTCTTATCGTTGTTTTGCAGATGAAAAAAATATGGAGAACAACATTCAATTTTTTGAATCTTTCTGCCAAAAATATGTGTTAAAACTGACACCTTCTGTTAGTAAGGCAAAAATAAATTATGCAGAACGTCCCAAATGTAGAGACAATATATACGGTGGCCTGCTATACAATGCATGAACCCGACTCATGAATGTTTCAGAGATGTATACATTATTTTGTAGGAATTTATTCCAGCTACATAACTCGGCAATACCAGGATTAGGTGTATCAAAGCTACAACATCAATGTTTTGTTATATAGCGCTGTTATTTCGCAGTACTGACGGCTCGACAGTATAATATCAACTATGAATGTATTTTGGAACTTAACTTTGCTTAATGATAATTATTCACCGAAAACATCATCTATAAAACATTTTAGTGTTTGGCAAATACATTTTAGCTATTTGCCAAAATACCAATATTATTTCTATTCTTACTGTATTTACACTATTCAATATTGTCATTTGGTACAACAGCGAGTATAAACATGATTCTGTTTTAATTAAAACGTGCATTTTTTTCGAATTTTGTCAGCAAATTCGAACAACACGACAAACAACACTTTTTTGGATTTTGGAGTGTTTAAGTAAATTTCTGTATGTATTTATTAATTTTAAATATAAAACTATTATGATCGATAAAAATGCAAATATTAATTTACAGCTTTCAAATATTTTAATGATCAATTAAATATCACAGAATGAATATTAATTGCCATTACTGACCAACAAACAATTTTACAATGGAATAATTTAACTGAAGAAAAATAATGCCAATTAGGGGATTTAGGCTCAAATCTCAAAGTCTATGAAATGCTAATAATGTCAATACACAAAATAAAAGCTATGTTCATCAAAATCGATTTGAATCTCAATATACGAGTATTCCACCTAAATGAGATTAAATTCTAAATTATTTAAAACTGGTAAACTTCCATATTTTCATATATGCAAGTTTACCAGTTTAAAATAATTTAGAATTTAAAATCAATTTCCATCAAGTACCATCAGTCAAAAATATTAATTATTTAAATGAGATTAGTTTAGACGAGTGTAATTTCATAAAGTCCTGTATACAAAATTTGGTAGATTTTGTTGATTAATATTTGATTTTAATTCTCAACTAACTTTATTTTATTATTTTTATTGAAACGTGATTGTTTTGAAATATGATTATAAGGTAATTTTAGAAAAAATGTATTTTTATTCCATGATTATTGAATTAGACCTTTTTTTAATCAGTTGGCATATTAACAATATACTGAAATTATAGACGATTGCGATATGTTTTATTTATACATGCGAATCATTGATAGAAATTCATTTTGAGGTATTATTTTTAATATATAAATAAAAAATGAAACTGGTATCGAAAAGTAACATGTTTTTATTTATTATGTTGAGGTTATATGACAACAATAAATATCTAATACAGATGAGATGGAGAAAGGACATTATTCAACTGTAACATGTATCCCCTCAAAATATTTGTATAATAAAGACAAAACATTAAACAACACGCTAATAATGGTGGATAACAAATGATCTGAGGCAAGAAACAATTTATCTCATGTCTTAAAGTCGCAGATGGTCAACTGACGGGTCACGTAAGCGTACTTTGTAAAGCATTTTATATTTTTATGGTCTCCTTCTCTAGCGCGTGTAGATATCGTTACAAATAGTTTTCTTTATACTTTAAACATTCAGTAGTTATTATTTTTTTTTAAATAGAATAAATTAAAAAAAATTATATGTGATATGTACGGTTTGCTGTTTTTATATAAAATAATTTTATTTATAGCGTCGTAATCCATGTAACCAATAAGATAAATACGTATTTACTATTTTTTGTTTAAGATTATATGCTTAGTTTGTATTATATATACGTAACCTCAAATTTTTTTAATAAAACCTTATCTACATAATACATAACATAGACCACACATTTCAGTATCACTTTTATTGCAGCATATCTAATATAACTATAATTTACACATTTAAAATTTGCTGGTTGATACTATATTTTTGCAAATAATTTAAAATCTAATATCTAAAATATCAGTGTGACCTAAAATGTGTTATTATAAAAATTATAAAAATGAAAATATATTTGTGTATCTATCTGTCGCAAGAATTTTTTCCAAATATTAATAAATAGCGACGTAATTTTTTTACATGTTATTAAAATTATTATTTATAAATCAACTGTTTATTTTTTCACCGTTGGTCAACAAGAGAGAAAAATAATTTGTATCCTACCAAAAATTGAAATAAATTTGTCATATAAGGATAGATAAAATTAAATAAAGAATAATGGAAAAAAACAGGTAATAAATCTAATAAATTATTAGAAATTAAATAAATACTGATAGATTATTAAACCAATAATCTAATATTCTTAACTTGGCAAACTCGATGTTATTACTTGAATGAGTTTTGTTAGTATATTATGTTGGACCACAATTCGACTTTTCACAATTTTAATTTTTGAAATATATCACAGTACAAATAAATTGAATTGAAAATGAAAAAATCTAATTTCAAATAATCAATATTATTTATTGCAATTTTTTGTTTTTAGGTTTTCATTCTATGGATTGTATACTTGAACCGTTAAGGTTTGAAGATATTTGTTAAACGTTTTGCTGGTGCAAACAATTATAGTTTGTAAGAAATCTATATTGAATAAAATCACGTCCGCTTGCACTCCGTTTGGAGAGAATATAAAATTAAAAGTTTACACATTTGGTGCAGATGGGATTCGAAGTCGAAGTTTCAGCGTGGTATCGGGTGTACGTTGCAAGTGAGCCATATTTCTTCAAGTATGTCGGCCCCTTAATCATTCAACAAAAACAGTCGTAAATTTGTGATTTCTTTCAAAATTAAAGTTATAAATTATGACACTTGATTTCGCTGGCACACTGAATGCAATTGTGATTACAAAGTTTTGAAGGGTTCATTGTGGTTACATAATTCCGAGAACTTTCAAATGGGCTTCCTCAAAATTTTATTTCCTGCAAAAAATTAATTATTCGTGAAATTTTTTTTCTTTCGAATTTATGCATTACAAATTAATGTATGTACTTAAATATATGTATATTTACTATCTCCACTTCGAAAGTAAATTATATATCATGTACCTCCACAGTGTGAAAATGACCACTAATTATTTAAGTATTTATATAGATTGCTGTGACTTGAAGACTTATTTTGACAAACTTTATTTTACGAGAATTGGTCATCAACCAGCTAGTTTACTAATATAGCTTTGTAACTCTTGTTGTTTAAAAAAAAAATCAGTAGCTATATGATTCAATCCCTCAATCTTTGGTACTGAAGCGCACACGCTCCCTTCAGTTACTGGGTAGATATTTTTATAGGCGTGATAATTATGTATTACAATGCAAAAATTAACGCTTTTTTCGTTTTCATTACAGATATATTTCAAGAGACTATAATCATTAAATCGAAATGTGTAAAGTTTTGATGAAAATACAATCCTTTAATTTTGTTGTTTTTTTTTTTTTACTTGGATTTCATCACGAAGCTATAGATACTAAATATTAGATTGCATAAAATGATAGTACGTACGTAATAATGATGATTAAAGGGTATAAACTTTTTATTTCGTAAGTGATATAATACGCATTATTTGTTGTGTATTACATAAATAAGAACGTGTGCTTACATGAGAAAAACAAGGTGGCTCAAAAATAAGAGTTATGTTCATCATAAAACATCACTCTGCCACAATGTTATCATCACGACTCTCCGGTTCACTTATTCTGCTGTTTCTCTTGCTTTATGTGGGATTGTCTTTTGACAGCTTCTTGCTCAAAAACACTCTGTTTTTTGCGTAGGCTCGAGTAATCTCCTTGATTTTTTCAGCATCCCGAATATTTCGCGAGACATATTTAATGCCATTTTGACAAAATATGAATAATGTAACGAATCTGTACGAGAAAATATATAGTTGTTTGATGTTATTTAAAATAAATACAAAACATCCGACACTTATTTTTAGGTCCGAAATAGTTTATTATGTAACATCGTTAATACAATTTCTACTACGATTTAAAATCATGTATTCATAAATTGAATAGCCTAAATATAAAATTTAATTATTAAACGACTAAAACATTATTTTTACTTTCAACCGCATAATGAAAAGGATTCTAAATATAGCGAAAATGTAATAATTATTTTAAAATTGTATATATTTTACATAAACAAATAAATTAAAGGGATTCGTTCCAGAGATTTTTTTAAAAATAATTATAACTATATAAAAGTTGACGTTACTCGATGTGTGTCCCCAATACAGCTAAACAATAATTATATTATTAGTATGTTTATTAATAACTTTGATAAAAAAAATGTCTAGACTTGTATAAAGGTACTATAAGTAAAAGGTACTAAATATTTTTATAAAATATATATATTTGGTCTTGCTGTGCCAAAAACTACGAAAGTATAGTTAAAAAAGTTTTTTTAAATTCAATGTATGCAAATCTGCTACACCAATTATTTTAATAAGTTTTAAAAATCATTTAAAACAATTTTAAAAGTCAAATAATATTATATAAATTACAATATAATATAAAATACGTGCAAGAAACGAAAAATAAATGGCAGAAACTGATATACAAAAAATTCAGACAGATATCATTGGTACACTAAGCTATTTTAACAAGTTTCTCAGAATACTCCTTCTCTTATCCTCTGAGAAATAATAAACTCATTAAAATGAGTGATCGGCGCTGCCCAATACATATACTAACGACAACGGGCAAAAAAACCCACATTTCGGTCCTGGATTTAATATATAAAAAAATTCTATTTATACAATTCAGTGCTTTTATTTCATAATAAAATCAATAAAATTAAAAGATTTATGAGCAATACATAAATTATGAAAACCTTATAATCAGCATATTTAGAGAAATACAATAAAACTAAGTTCCCATAACTCATTATCCACCACAGAACAGTAAGAGTAAAAATAGAAAAACATATCTAAGATATAGAATACATAAAAAAAAAATATAATTTTAATTATTAACTACTTCATTCTGAGTTTACATGAAAATAAAAACTTTGCACTTAGTAATACTTGAAATGTATGACAATGTTTACCATACCATAAAGAGGTTAACGTAAAGTATCCAGACAAAGCAGAGTTAAATAAAAAAAATAAACCGTTATTTGGGACATACATTAAGCGTCGCAATGGCCGAAAAGCCAGAGATGTGGCTTCTAATGAGAAAATAATATTTAGCTGGGCATCGCCAGCGGCCAGCTAGCGGAAACGCGACTGGAAAAGGAATAGCCACTGTGGAAAGCCATGGCGAAATTAATTAGGACTTTCCCTGCCGTTAAAAGAGTTATTTTTTTAAGAAAAACATCGTACCTTCAGACGCAATTCTACGAAATGTATTTCTTTAAGGAAGCAGTCAGTATATACAACTTAAAAAGAATTGATCGATAACGTTTATTAAATAAAATTGGAGTAAGTCATAAAATTTTCTGAATTAAAGCGATATGTATACTATAAATAATTAGATTCTTGTTTATAAAAAAATATATAACAAGTAATTATCATTCTCTTAATATAGAATATCAACTAATATTAAAATTTGAAAAATACAATCAAATGAAAATGTAAATTAAAAATAAATGATTGTAGTTGAGAAAGAAATTTCAGTATCTGCACCCATTATTTAATGTGCAGGTTTTTATGTTTTGCCATATAATTATTTAAATACATGTTTATAAGAAAAATTCACTTTGGCAAGTTTGTTTTTAATGAAAATTAATTGTCAGCTCATTTTTAAACCCATAAAACATCCAGTGGTACATTTTTGAATATTCTTTAATCTTGCAACTGTGGAATTTGAACTCAACTTTCGTGTTCAAAGCGGACACGCTGATTACTAGGTTGCCAGTAAGATAATATGTAATATTATTTTATGGTACAACAGGAATTTTCAAATATTAAATTAAATCGGGCGGGTATTATTTATTCATCTTAATATTTTTAAGAATTTAATACATAAATTCAATTCATACTCATGTTTTTGCAAAGTATAATAAATATAACGAGATCAAAAAAATTATACTTAATTTTGCATACATATTTTCAACAAACCAGCTAGTTTTTTTATATGAAATTAGGAATGTAAGTAACATGTTTATCAACAAGAACAATTTGTCACAAAATTTAATTTTGAAGTACCGTAAATTGATAAAATTCATCAATTAATAATACCCAAAGGCTTCAAAAGTTTGATATTTTTTTCCAATATCAATTTAAAAATAAATCACTTGAGAGATGGGTTACGAAACTTTTGCGTACGAAACTCTGCGTATCACTGAAAATTGTTTAATTTGAACTTTATACTCACACTTCACGGAAGATTTGTCGCAAAGAGTAATCACGTGGAAACGCTGGACTGCGGACGTTTAGGCGTACTCGACTTGCTGATACAGCGGGAACGCTTTATTCATCCAATCGATGCTCAAACTTTTTGTCATGTTTTTTAATATTATTGAGTACATCTCGATAATGTTGTGTGTGATATTTATATTAAGTGATCCGCTTTCAATTATTATCAATACTATAAAATACTTAAAACATAAATTATATATTTAACAATGGTTTTTTTTTTTTTAACCACGTTCGCTCCCAACGTGGAGCATATGGATCTACACACTGTGAAGATATCCACTCCGAAAGAGGAGTATATGGATCTCCGCAGTTTATAATAATAAATAATAAATTGATGTAAGCCGATCATACTATTTCAAAATAGTAGTTGTTTACTTTCACAATTCTTCCTGAAGTCTGAAAGCTAGAAAAGTTTCCCAGTTTTCAGATTCTTTATTGTATAATACGTCATAAGATGCACTTAGCACAAACACCATCAATATAACATGTTGAAATTCAGCATTAGGTTCATAAAATTTAAAAAAAACAATTTGTCCAATTGCCAACCAATAGTGATTTATGATAATCGTAATATGGTGAAATAGAAGGTTAAATTTTCCCGGATATGTTTTGTCCGCGACAAACAGGAAATTTATTGTTACAATAAAGTAAAAACAAGAGAAATTTAAAAAAATATTCAATGTGTTAAATTTGGCGATAAAAAACGAGAAATTCAAAATGATATTCAATAAGTTACATCAGACGAGAATTTCAAAGTAATATTTAATCAATTATTCGAATTAAACGATCAAAAACAGGACTTAAAACTTAATAGCCAATATATCCGAGGTCAGAGTCAAGGGTTTTTTTGGTAATTTCTAATTTTCTATGAAGTAAATTGTAATGAAAAAATGCTTTTTAAATTTCAAGTAAAAATCACAAGAACAAATCCAACTGTAATAAATTGTAGTATTATAACAAAAAAAAATATTTCGAGAAAATGAAGTCCAAAATAAAGAAATAAAGATGATGAAAAAAAAATGCAAAATTACGTAAGGTGTAACGTAGGATGAAATTTAAAAAATAAATTTTGTCGAAGAAGCTTAGAAATAATTATCTATGGATAGTTCGATTGTAGAATTTATCAAATACAAACTGATTGAAAAATATAGTTATATATTTAATTGGAAACAATCACTAAGCTGCAGTTGAATAACTAATCTCAGTATTTAGTATTCTGTATAAATGTTAAATCTCATAATCATTTCTACATCGGAAGTATGGTGAATATGTATTACATCAAGTGCACGTGTTTATGCAGGCCGTGCTGCAAAGTTTGGGTGTCATTTTGTGAATTTTGTTATGCTGGGGACCTGTGCCGGGAGAGCCGCCGGGGTCAATAAATTGTAAATAATGGACGTCCCCGCGGGCCTCGTGGCACGTCCGAACGCCGTCGAAACTTCTTTTTTATAACACACCTTCGCGTCCACCAGCTCACGTGGTACACTTGTCATTTTGGCTTGTGACAGACAATCGCGACACATACACTCACATGAATTGGAGCACACGGTCATCCGGTTTCAGCAGCTCTTAAAATGGGTGATTTTTTAACATTTAAAGCATAGAATTAAAGGAATATTTATCACCTCTATAAACTGTATCTTTATCTCATTTACTTTTTATTGGAATGTATAATAAGTATAACATCATTATGACTGATAGTTTTATTATAATTTTAAGGCTCGTAAGATATTTTATCATTGGTGACATTTGTCATTTATCTCCCTATTATATAATCATCTAAAAATACAATAAGCTCATAATGTGGCCATGAAACAAAGCTCGTAAAAATATCTCTAAGCTTTTAAACTAAACTGAATAATCGGTTGAATCTTTTTAGATCAATTAGCAATCTACAAGAAATATTATGATACGAAATATTTTTTTGAGAGTAGATTTCAAATAGGCATACAGCGAAACTCATTTAATTTTACTCAGGTGTTGTATATTATGGTATTCATATAAAATTTAAAAACTGAAATGCGTTGTATTTATAAAATTCATTATGTATGTATTTCAAAATTAATTTTGAAAGATGTTAGTCATAAATTATCAAGATATGTATTAAGTTTTAATATAATTTTCATATATAACAACGAATAATTCTGACAAAATAGATAACTGAGTAATTTTATAAACATGAAAATCGATGTAAATTACGTTTATTTAACAGTGACCTATATTTCATTGCCCGGAATATGAATATTTAAAAGTAATAATAATATCTTTGAGAAAAATTATTGTGATATAAAATTACTTGCCTGATAAACTATGCTAAGTTAATTGAGAAAATATAATTGCTTTTAATGTGTCAAAGCTACAACGATATTGTTGTCAGAAATAATCACATCATACTGGGCTCATGTTTAATTAATTAAACGAAGTCACTCTAGTGGTTGAGTAATAAGAGGATTTGGCATCCAAAATTGAATATGGAAATCTTACAGGATTTTTACGGATACTTAAAATTCACAGGTACTTTAAAAGTTGAGCGGTTAGTAACAATCAATTCTTGTAGAAAAAAATGACGAACCTTCACATTTTAATGATATTTCATATTCCGAAGCAAATGATTTCATGCTGTTGTGATCTATATGCTTCGCTTTTGAACGTGGGAAAATATGCTTTTTATTATTTAAAAACTATATAAAAAGATTAATCGAATTATCTTTTAATACCTACTTTCTTGTAAATTATGTTAAGCTTAACATTTTTTAAAATAGTTCATATTTTATATGTCATTTAATATAAACATAAAATACGTGGAGCTCCAATTGTAATCATTTCACCACTGTAAAAACGTATATATATATATATACACTGTATAGCACGTACAACTATCATACACCCAACAGTGACTAATATCAAGTATACTGTATTTATATTAGGCTGAGATAACTTTCTTCCAAAAAAATTAATGATCATTTCACAAATAATTCTATTTTATCGACTATTTTTTTCAAACGAGATAGTCTTTTTCAATATATACTTCATGTATAATAGTATCGACATAAACTATTGACACATAATGAATCCTATCCAGAATTATCCAACTGTTGTTGATAATGAAAAATATGTGCTTCACAATTGCTTAAAAATATTTATTTTCGTAATTATCTTGATTTTTTATATTTATTTTTGATATAATATATTATTATACACCTATTCACATAATATTATTTATTACTATATAATATATAATTTTACACTGGCCATTGAGTGAAAGTACAACACGTCACTTAAATCTACATAAAAGCGTCTTCGTTGGTAATCTTATACTTTTATATTTTAATCAGTCTGTGGTAAGTTGTTTTCGTAATTATCTC
Source organism: Rhyacophila evoluta (assembly GCA_022683975.1). Classification (NCBI taxonomy): domain Eukaryota; kingdom Metazoa; phylum Arthropoda; class Insecta; order Trichoptera; family Rhyacophilidae; genus Rhyacophila; species Rhyacophila evoluta. The sequence continues at coordinate 7,551 of JAGVSQ010001509.1, read as the reverse complement.
GAAATAAAAGTGGGATGAAGCTGGTAATCATTTCATGACGCCAGACAACTTTTATAGAAAAGTTTTAATAAGGACTTTTCGTATTCAAAACTTCACCAAAAGAAGTAATAAAAATACATATTACATCCAAATTATCTCATTGCATAGAATATTTTAGTGGGCTTCATTTATTATTCCTTATGGCGCAGAGTATTTGGTGATATTTCTCATCCTTAGGGATGAAGAAGTACTTCTTTCATACATTTTTAATAAATTTGACGTATGCGTCATGTTTATGTTATGATACTCTTTCGTAAATGAAGTTTTCTCGTTTGATGACCTTAAGACAACATCTTCATTTTAGATCTTAATTTACTTTTAATGTATTACTTACCTTTTAACCGTAAAAAACACATTTTTATGTTAATATATGTATATTACATTATGTTTATATTTTTTTACAAATAAACATTTTAAAGTAAAACGGTAATCAGGAGATATTTAGGATTTTTTCGTGATATAAATAAATCTTTAAAAATATCGCTCATGATAAGGCCATACCTCGTAAGCCACTCTCCATAACTAATATCGTTAAATAGAATTTTTTCTTTAATCTCAACATTAAAAGATACTAGTAAATTTTATAGTATCTTTAAAAAATTGAAATTAAAGTGATAATAGAGATTTAAAAGTTTTTTTATCTTATGTAAAATTTGTGTCGTGTAGTATACTAGGTATTGCTTTATCATGAGCGATTTATATTTATAAATGAAATATTAAATATGCACGCGCTTGCGTGTTTATACAATAAATTTGTGTGAGAAGCTAATTTACGTTTTTATTTATATTAGAAGTGCTTATAAAACAAAAAATATTTAATTACTTCTCATGAAACATAAAAAATATAGCGTACCCATGAGTGGTTTGAAAATAAATGGTCGATCAATTTTAATACATCAGTGTCATTCGGGTCAAGCGTCAAACTGTCAATAAATTTACATCAATGCAAGTCCGTTACGGAGAGATTTTATTTTAATGAACATAGATGGTACAACTAACTATGCATTAGTAAATATTATTAAAATTTACTTTAGTGATAATTTTACTTAATGCCAATGTTTGTTAGTCAAATAAATATCAACGGCATTGGTGATATTAATTTTTTCAAAGCTATATTTAAATAAAGCACAGTTTCAAACTTCAGACAATCATTTTTTTTAAATTCCAATAATTTCAGCGGTCAACTTCAAAGATTAGTTTCGCTTCGTCTGTCGTCGTATTAAGACTCAATTTATATCACCACGGTTCATCACCATCAAAAATTTGAAAAATAAACAAATCTGTTTGAAATGGTATAATTTAAGCCAAACGAAGATTTTATCACATGCTAGGACAAACAATATTTGAAATATTTTAGGTAGTGTGCTAAAGATTCGCAAGTGCCAGCGATAGTTTATAAAATTTCGGTCAGAATATTTACATTTCAATAATAACCCCGGAAATGGGAGACATCAAAAATTAAATAAAGACATTTTGCTCGCCAAAATTGAGAGCTAACCGATTCCAAATGGTACTGAAATTTTGGAGAAACTCACATTTTTCAAATGTACCATTCATGTCCACCAAAACACGGTCTTCATGACGGCGAGATACATGGGCTTGGCATGAACTGCACAAAAAAAAATAAAGAAGCGCGAGTACGCGCATGCAGATACCAGCTTGATCTCAAAGAGGAAGAAAAAATTTAATGTAGGCGTGGATGAGGAACAACGGTTCTCGAAAAAGTAGAAAAAATACCGAAGTTCATCTGATGCCGAAAATGGTGATACAGAATTTATAATTTTCAAAGCCACGAAGCCTTTATGAGAAAGGAATCATTATTCTTCTAAAAAGTGGGAAAAGATTATGTCTATATGTGAACATTTATTGTGATAAACAAAAAAAAAATGAAAATCAATTGTTTTATTTAAAAAACATCATTAGTTTTTTAATTGAAATGGATAAAAAAATAATATGTTTTACGGTTTGTTAATATTTACAATTTTTAATCAAATACAGTGGAGGCCAAATATTCCAATAATTGCTAATGTTATCAAACGGCTATTTTTGTCACGCTCAATTGATACAAAATCGCATCAAAAAAGTGACTTATAGTTGGTCTGAAGTTGCAAAACACAGCTCGAGTGAAAATATAAAATGTATTGTCAATAGTCAGTGCATAATTTTTAATTATTTATAAGCAACGTGTTGATAGGTAAGTCATTTAAGTAATTAGTATGTATCATGTTGCAATCTGATATAGTTTTTTTGCCTATAAAACTCTATGATTGATATAAAATATTATACAGATACAGTGATAATACAAATTCTTCGTCGTGATGCTCAATATAGCTCAATACATTATGTTTTTTTTTTAAAAAATATGTTGTCAGCCGCTTATTGTCATTAAAAATCACATAGCTCAAGCGATCACATGAATGGCGTCTACGCTAGAAAGAATGATAAAATAATGTTTAGCAGAAGCAGTCCTTAATATTTATAAGAAATTTAAGCTTCTCTCCCACCGTAAAGAAACTATTACAACAAAGCAGTTTTACTATATTATAATCTTCTTATAATACGTTCATTATGACACTAAAAAAATCGTGTATGAGTTAAATTAAGATTTATTAAGAAAAAATACGTTATTTATTGACCTTTTAATACCAAGCCTTAGAATTTATGTAAAATGTTTCATATATGTGATTCTGTTTTTAGTATTTGAAACTACCATGTTTACCTATTCAGGCAAACATTTCGTGGATAACATTTTTCTCGGCTCATATCATTTTGCGTTATTTCTTCCTTCCATTTACTGCCGGCTCTCCATTATATCTAAATATATAATACGAAATGTGTCTTACGTTTAAACGCGACGCAAAGGTAAATGTAAATGGAGCCATTTTTACGTAAAAGTGAAAACTCCTAAAGATTTTTAGAAAATAAAATTTTATAAAAAAGAGAAAAATGTGTTTACGTTTAAAAAAAACCTTTATTTTATTATAACATAACACACATAATCTGATACATCGTCGTAAAAATATATGATAACGGAAAAGAATATGACATAAAAGAAGAGTCACGGAAACATTTGAAATATAATACATTGATAGGTAGAGTAGAAACATGTACAATATTTTAGAAATAAATTCATTTCTTAGGGGGTTGTGTTACCATTCAAATACTTCACATCATTATAGGTAATTTCAGTATCTCTTAACTTTAACAAATTCAAATGGATTCACCAATCCAGTGGTCTTTTAATTACTAAAATCTCACTAGCTGGAAAACAGATAAGCTTTAGTGGGGCACACACAGTATTTTATCTTGCATTTTTTTATTTAGCATGGATCTACTAGGTTCTTCAATCTCTATAATTTTTTCATAACTAATTTACTCTCGATACTTATTGTAATTTATTCTTTCCCTTAAACAATTATTCTGATCTTTGGGTGTCGTATAATTATCGCAATATTGAAAGAAATAGAAAACCGTCGTATTAAGTGTATTGATTACAAACTTGGATATTCATTAGTTAATACCGCCATTGATCTAAATACGAGAATCATAAATTTTATCACAAATCAACTCGTTTCTATACAATAATCCAATTTATACAGGTTTGCAAATGATCCAAAATAACTATAATTACAAATTAAAGACATGAATAAATTACATTTTGTCGCCTTATAATCACTAATAGCCATAAAATTTAGTTAACTAGACATTAAAAGAAACATTAACTAATAAAAAATCTCATATTTTACTCTTTTATAAAATAAGGAGTACATGAAAAAGGAAAGTGAGATGCTTGACCTACGTTGGTTAGTGTTGCAGAAATTTAAAAAGAGTTTTGAACCAAATTTCTTCGCTTAGAACTAGCTTCGAGTCTCCAAAAGTACTTTAAATTACGGTTTATTTTTGGCGGATTTAACTGAATAAATTAGTCAGATTGGTCAACAACTGAGGCTTTAAGAATCATGTGGTATCTATAAAAAGTGGACACATTCAATATTTAAATATTTATAGTTGCTGGTTAGTTTTGACTTCTTCTATCAAATGCACGTTTGTTCAGAAATGTGAATATTTTAAGCACAAAATAATCTCTGTTATTGTAAAACTACCGTCGCATGACAAAATACTTTAAAATTGCGTCCGGCAATGAATTTAGTTGTATTAAAAATCAATGAAGATAATACACTACAGTGTGCGCAAAACTTTTCGATATATATAAACAACAGTTACTGCAATATAAAATACATATTGGGTCTGAATTAAGCTGCTATCTTACGGCGCATTAAAGTTATAAGGGTAAAATGTATTCACGGAAATCTGATAGTCTAATAGGCTATAAAACCCCATGTTTCCCAAAATTAAGTTGTTTGATATTTACTTCTGGTCAGTGAACAAGTGAACGGGGCCTCCTTGTGAAACAGTTTCAAATGACCTATCAGCTTTGGATGAAGCTAATACAACGACCGCAGGATAGAATTAAGCTCCTGTTGACGCTTTATTTAAGCACTTACTTTAAGTTCGTAACGATAATGAAACACTTTAACTTAATGACCACTTAACAATAAAGTTTCAGATATATTATTACCGTATTCGTGTAATTAATTATGCATGAGTTTTAGCTCTGGTGTTGAACTTTTTTTCAAGAAAAATCGATATGAAAAATTTGCCTTAACACTGTCAACAATATTTTTTAAAAAGATATGCGGGACTATTTTATAACAACATAAAAAACTTTATTTCCTCGATAGCTGAGTGCTAGATTCACACACATTGCGGCTGAAATTTGTGGGTTCAAATTTAAAAGTTGCATGTGAAGATTAAAAAAAAGCGGATACACAGATTGAGCGATCGGCTGACGGTCAACACACTTTAATGTATGTCGATATATATGCAAAACATTCTTAAGTGTATAGGAGTAAATTTGTTACAAATTTATTATCGAAAAGCATCATCATAATAATTAAAATCAACACAGAAAAATGTGATTATTTCTATAGTAGTCAAGCAAATGATAATATCACATTGAATAATTTATTTTTAACGGCAAAATTTCAAAATACAATATATGGTTGAGGACAAAAATATAGCCAAATTTTACAAGAAGTTTTAGAAATGCCAAAATATTGGACTGGATGCCTGATAAATTAATCAATTGGACAATAACAAATACTTACAAAATGAAATCTGTGAAAAATACTGTTAATAAGTATAATTAATATTATTAAAAAAAATGCTTATAAAAAAAACCGTCAACACATACATGACAAGTCATAATTTGCAATTTTAAATTATTTGTCATATATAATAGAATATTTTATCTTTAATATACACTTTATAAAGTACGCAGATATTATTTTTACCGAAAGAGTTATTGAGATTTATAATAAGCGTGTTGATTATTCGTTATTATAATGTGAATATCATTGCTTATTTTAAAAACTAATACTCTCTGTGTGGCAAATAGAATTAAATAAATAATGGTAGCAGAGAAAATAGATATAACATATTCTTGTAAAATTCTTTACATATTTCCATTCAGAAAAATTTAAGAAATATGTAATTACGTACTCAAAACAATGTTAAAAAAATAATATCATTAGATAAACGTATATGATATAACATTTGTATGGCTTTGACTGTACTTATCTGATGAGATATTTTATTTTATAATATAATGATGTATTGGATAATAATTGAGTTAGGCATGTGCGTCAAAAATGAAGTAAATAATTCAATATTAATATTTGGATAATTGGTTGAATGAAAATTGTCCTGCTATAAGAAAAACGGTGAGGATATAAAATATACGTTAAAATAGCATTGTTTGTCTATTGGATCACCTCAACCGAGCATATTAAAAACAGAAGATGTTCCCAGTGAGAAAAAGGGGATTTTTCGCAATGTTTTCCACTTGGAAATATTCATCACAAGAATTTTCCATTACTGACACACACCTGAAAGCGGAAAAATTGCTCTTGCTTCTAGGACACAAACGTTAAACGGAACCCACTTTCCATACACTTGCCCGCCAACTGCTCGTCGGAGAGGTAAAGGTTTGTGAGTTTTGTAGAGCGCATCCAGAATATCAAACGATGTGCCACCCAACCGCCCTGCCCTCCCCGTTTCACCATCCACCCACCCCCTATATACTCGGAGGCCTCTGCACATATTAGTTTCCAACTGGCGCCTGCCCACTCGAGTAATATTTCAGCCTTAAATAATTTATGTGTTCGCGCTGATGGATAATCGTATGAAACGGATATTTCGGAAACAAGTTTTCGGTAAAAGAAGTGCCGTACTTATGAATCCTTCCTTTGCTGTATAGTAAGTAAATTGCATGCACCTGACTTGCATTCGCGATCAAACATTATGTGAGATCATCTTGCTTAGAGGTCTTGTGTTATTCGGAACATTTTTTATCACCCAGAAAAACTGGTCAGATAGTATATACAACTAATCTGCTGTAATTATCGTATTAAGATTGCAATTTTTGTACATTTAACTGACGCCGAAAGATTATCGTGCGTTTGTCAGATCCGGTTCCAATTCATTTCTTACATTTTCCGCCTTTTTCAAAATTCAAATATATATTACTGGATGCTAATTGGATTACACAATAGGCTGGCTACCAATTATCATGTTTTTACATCGCGGAGATCCATATACTCCACCCCAAGCGGATATCTTCACACTTTAGGAGCGGACATGGTAGAAATATATACAATTAAAAATACGATTTAATAATTAACTGTTAATTGATAGAAAATATTGCAACAAACTTATTTTATTTAGAATCTAGATGGACAAACTAAAAAATATATTCGTGTGTGCTAACTACTTCTTCTTTATACACCACGTTGTAAGTAAAATTATTTATTGAAAAAAACATGTTCTTTTTCTGTATTAAAATATGATGTTTCGATTTATAAATATACACTCAAGAATATTTAAGTGCCTGGAATAAATATAGGATGAGGTTGTTTATGAAATAAATATTAAATTTATTCTATGGCATAGTACCACTCGGTCAACAACTTTGTTTCGATTTTATAATAATTCAATCGTTTGGTCTGCACACTTTTTATTTAGTCACGAACAACAAAACTGAATTTAAATAAACAGCCTATATTATTTTTATTTTTATAAAATATTGCGGTTTTTCGTGACACCGTTAAAGCTTTCCTACTTTAGCAGGGATTGGCAAGCTTTTTATACGTATACGTCATATTCAACTTTTATTTATAACGACAAGACTCCAAGCGTTTAATTTAAAGATAACAGTCAGCAAAAAGTATTTAAGTTATTAATTAATATTTTTGACTGATGGTGCATGGTGGAAATTGATTTTAAATTATTTAAAACTGGTAAATTTTCACATGAGAGATCATTGTTAGCAACCCGGGTTTCGCCTTTCGGCATATTCAGGCTAAATTATATGTGGGCAGTGAGCAAACATATAAAATACTACCAATAAATCCTATTGAAACTTACTATTTATAGTATTAAATTAGTAACTAT
>JAGVSQ010001508.1:3708-23560 GCA_022683975.1 Rhyacophila evoluta | reverse complement strand
CTAATTAATTAAACTTAAAAAAAAATTGTTAACACATGTTCACATAACGGAGATCTAAATACTTCATTTTTGGTTTGGATCTGTTCACACTCTGTAGACTCATATGCTCCACTTTAGGAGCGAATGTAGAACAAAAAAAACTTTCAATTTTTTAGTAACACAAAAATACTTTATTATTTAAGGTAATACATTCGAAGTTCTTCGTTCACGGCCAGGAGCTTTTGTTTGAAACTGTTTTTATCATGTCCGCTCATATATATATATGAAGTATATATATATACGTTTTGAAAGATTATTTCATACGATAATTGGTTGTCAGACAATTGCCTAACCCAATAGATTTTCAAATCTTGCATTTTTTAATTTCGGAAATTCTAAAAATTAAGCAAGGAATTTTTTTAAAAGTCGTACTTACGTTCTTTGGGTGCAAGGCGTTCACACTAACTTTAACGTTGCTGGGGATACAAAATAATTTATCTATATAGATATCTTTGTTTATATTCAATCAATCTTTATATGAAATTAGCTGAGGCGCCCAGTGTTTCCCAGAAAAACTTAATATCACACGTGTGAAGAAGCCAGGGGGTCTTTTGGGAAGGGGTAGGACTTATAATTTTCGGAGGAAAAGTAGCCCATGATTTTCTCCTGGATAATATGAGTATTTCTGGAATGTTTCGTTTCATAGGCACGCACTCTGTCCAAATGCATAGCGTACAAACAAAAAGCCTTTACAAATAAAGAAGTTTTTATTATTTTTTGTTTATATTAAGCGGATCCTAACAGTGTAAAGATGATCAACCCAAAAATGGAATATGTGTATGGATTTGCGCATTTCTAATTTTTCTTTTCACGAGAATTAATTTTCAGCCAATTTTTTTACTTAATGGGCATCCAGTTTTTTTAAAATCCAGCAGATATCTAAATCAAACCTGCAATCTTCATCTCCAAAGCATGCATGCTTACTTTCCAGCAACTGAAGAGACTTTATATCGAATGTGAAAAGGAAAAGGACGTAACCTTCATGAAATTTTTTTTACAGAAGGCACAAAAACATTTATTCAATGATTTTGGGCCAATTTCAAAACATTAAATAGACACAACTTTGAAGTGCATGAATACTTAAACTGATATCTTCTTTACTTAATATTAAATTTACTTGATATGTCATTTAAGAAAAACCAGTGAAATTGGTTAAGTAGAAGTTCTATTTCTTGGTCGCAAATTCCATTAGGCATCCTTTTTTTCAGATTTAAAAGCTAATTTCAGATCCTATTTTGACATTTTTAACTTACGTATTTTTGATAGAACGCTTTTTTCTTTTCCACAGTCGATTTATAATATGTATAACTTTATTGCTATATATTCTTTTGTTATTTTTTGTATGCTAAAATATTTTTGTGCAATGTTGTCATAGGTTGAAATCTGTTATATGTATTATTCCCAAAGTTTTAATCAAATAAATTGATACGCTAATAATTTATCCATTCGTGTTAAACGGTGTGTATGCACGTGCATTGAATATTGGTCCTTGAATCACAGAAATTGCAAGCTGCGGTCTGAAACGGGTGATCAAAAGCAATGATAACCACATTCAATTAAACATTGCATTGTCGCTATCGCCCGTAGAGTGGGCATCATCAAATGCTAGTTAGCTGGCTAGTTGTTACTGAAAATGCAATAGAAACAAACCTCCACACAAGAAATAATTACACAGCCGTATTGAATATTACCTTGCAAAGTTCAGCTAGTTTATATTGGCAATGGTTGGATGCATTGCCAAAACATCGAGTATATTTAGTTTATTCGTATTCGATGTAGTTAAATCTTTATAAAAGACTTTCAATATAATGGAGAATATATTCGTAAAGAAGTGATGTGCAAACATTTAAAGATGGCTAAAAGAACTGCTCTTATGACAAAAATGCAGACATAGCTTTAGAATAATTAGACGTTCTTGATGGATGCAGAACAATATAGAAAAAATCTGGAGAATAAATAACCAAAAGAAATGTTTTATAGTAGTTAAAAATAGATGACGGTGTTCCTAGATCAATTACTTAGGCCTTTGAACAGTATGGGCGTACGTCTACGTCCGTGCGCCTTGTCACCACATTTTTAAAGTAATTTTTAATGAACTGTTATTATTTCTTTTAACATAAATACTTGATAGATATATCAATGATATGTAAAAGTCATTACAATCATATCATTTATTATTTAGACGAGAAAAAATACGTGAACGTTACGAAAAAAATGAGTAAAACAAATTTGACTGAATTTCCTGATGTTCTTTCTATAATTTTTATGACTTGTAAAGAAACGAAAGATTATTTATATTTCTGTTCACAAAAATGAATAAAATCTCACATAAATTAGTCTTATAGGTTCAAATTTGTTGTCAATTGCTCAACCCTAATGAGCATTTAGTCCAGAATTTTGTAGATTTTTTAAAATCCGACATATGTGGGAATCAAACCTGCACTCCCCAAATTGCGAGGCAGTCATGCTAATCTCTACGTTACCCACCCGGGACACAAAATTATTTTAAAATGTATTATCTTATTTGTGATTACAAAACTGGTAGTGTAATTAGTATAAATATACAAAAATAAACGTTATAAGTTTATAAATAGGCTTTAAACTATATAAGCTTCTATTTTAGGCTTACACGAGTTTTACTACAATTTTCTAGTTCATTTTGTTCAGGCACTTTTCCCAAGAGTTAGGCTTTTTACTGTAAGCTCAGATACATCCATTTCTTTCTGTATGATAATAATAATGTGTAAAAGAAAAAATATATATTTTCGAAAGCGTTGTGAATATTTCAAGCTCCAATATGTGTTCTTTGGGAATATTTTTAGCAGTACTGGCAACAATAAACAAATATGTCGCATGAGTCCCTCGACGGCGATATTCTTCTACCGGAACTGTTTTTGGCTCGGCTCCGAAAACGAAAATATTCTATTGTTGAAAGCACAAAACATGAGCTTTCAAAAGTTAAAAAGTTCACATTCAGTTGTATTTTGCTTTTGCTTTATATTTCGAACTATGCCTAGTCTAATCGATGATTCTATGACTCTGGCTATTATTGATCAGCAATTTCCTGATAATTACCTGAGTAATCAAGAACATCAGCTGTTTTTTTTTTATCATAGGTGTAGAAAAAACTTACAAATAGCTTTTTCAATACGATAATTGAAGCTTTCGTTTTATTTAACTAAATTGGATCGGTTATTCATATCTTTCATCTGAGTGAAAGTTAATAATCTAATTGTATGCTGTTTTATTGATTATTAAGAAAAACAATTCATCTGAATTTGTAAGAACACCTTTTTTTCTTTTTTGTGGTATTAGGTATGGTCAATAACCTTATATTTAAACTTTATAGCCGAAAACGTTCAAGTCACGTATATTTTTTGTAGATATTATTTTTGTAAATTGTTTGTATGCGGCTTAGAAAAAATAGCAATTACTTTTTCTGGGTGTATACATATTTCTGCGTGTCTTTTTCATATTAAAGTGAAAAATTTCAATATATGGCTTGCACGTCTTCTGCTTGGCTAAATCCAATTAATGTTTCGATGAAAAATAGCTTAATCTCGCAGAAGAAGTTGTAAATAACAGATACATATATGATAAGTCTAAATATCTTATATTTACTTCCTGAAGACCTATATGTAAAAGATATTATACGAGTATGTGATTTTTTTTATATTTTGAAACGTAGCTCAACGTTCGCAAATTTGTCCATATGTTCAGATCGTGCAATGCGATCACCAAAACCGTTTTTCGGAAATCCCCGATTATTTATTCTGTTAGCAAACTGACTCCTCCATAATACCATTACATAGGTGTGGTTGCTTTGAATAATAAGGTGGATTCACATTCAGAATATTTTCGTCCTCTTCAAGTCATCTTGCTTTAATTGTAAAGTGTACTTTAAAAATATTATTAAACTAACGTTAACAAAGTGAATTTAATATTAGGAATACTAGATGATAGATAAATTAGACATTATAAGTCATTATAGTATGAAGATATCTTTATTTATATGTAGCGTCACAAAATGAGCTTTTTTCAACAAAGTTCACTATCATTCTACAAGTTTTTATCCTACTACCTTTCATTGTCGGCTCTTTTATTTTAACCTACAAATTTCCAATAATGTGCTTAGCATTTCAAAAGCTTATATCTGCCGGTGAAATCAAAGTAAACATTTTGGTTTGCTGGCATTATAAACGTTAAAATAAATTTATATTATTATACATAGCTCGAATTTGGGATTTTTTTCTTCTGATCTAAAACTGATGTTTGTTTTTGTGAAGCGGCAGAGTTCCATGCATCAGGCCGCGGGAAGGATACAGAGCGACCGCGTCAAAGTGACCGTAACAGAGATGCAAAATAGCTATAAATAGGTGAGTGAACAAGTGAGCGAGTTCGGCGCGTCAATCACAACAACTCGCTCACTTGCTTACTCGCATATTTATAGCTATTTTGCATCTCTGTTTTTGCGGTTTCGTCCCCGTCGCTCTGTCGCCGCGACGTCTATCGTGACCGCGGATTAAGTCGAAAAAATTGCTATGAATGCTTAGAAGTCGTAATTTATAACGTGGTTACATTGAATAAATTTTGTGTAATAATAGTTCAACTGGTTCTACATTTTTATATTGTCAATAAATAAAAGCTTTTTTAGACGATGAAGTTTATATTTTGTCGTATAACTAATAACTACAAGTTGACAAACCTCGGATATAAAGTTTCTGAAGGCACACTGACAAAACCGTAATATTTTATAAAATTTTTATTTAAGTTTTTAACCCAAAAATTTATACATCAGAGTATTGGGCCCATACAAAAAACCTCTGCTATAATTTTATTATTCCCAATTCCCAAACCGAAGGTAAACAAGCACAAATATTATTAAAAGTTACCGAAATCTGCGCCCAAAATCATGTTGTACAAGCCGTATTATCAAAAGCTTATCGGGGTTGGTATGTGGTGCTATGGTACTAAAATTATGTGAAATATATTTTACCTTTTTTATACAACAATACTAGTTGTCTTTAAAATATGAGATGATTTAAAATAAATTTAAATATTTTTACAAAAATAATTAAGGTTTATGTTATTTAGTTATTTTAATTACAGTATATTATAACCAGGTATGAAATATGCGTATTGATCAATGAGACACAGTAATGGATTTTTTACGTATTCTTATTTATCTTTAGAGTATTCATTAGTTGCTATTGTATTTAAACTATTAAAACCTTCAATTTAACAAATTTGTTTTTCTGTTTCTTTGATAAATTAGGCCGTATAGTTTGGTAAAGCTTCCATGCTCATATCACCTACATTAATATACAATTGAAAATAGAAATATAAAATAAGAATACATATTATTTATTATGATGAGATACAATTTTTCCATTCTTTACCGGTAGCGTAAAAAAGTGCGCGCCCAGCAATCGTGAGAATGCGGGTTTGACTCGCACATCTGTTTGATTTTTTTTAATTAAAAGAATAAAAACTAGGTGCCCATTAGATTGAGCAACTCTCAAAATTAATCGCTTTTTCTACTCCAAAATTGGAGCATACTAATCTTCGTAATAAAAAGACGTCTTCACAAACTATTTTTTTACGATAAATGTTTATCAGACAATCATTCAACCTAATGGGCATCCAGTTGTGCGTTTTAAGATTTTGAAAAATACCACAGATGTGGCAATTGAACCCGCGTTCCCCGGAACGCTAGGCGCATATGATAACTTTTACGCTATTATATATGTATATTTATATATGTGTGTGTGTACGTGTATTTGTTGTTGGGTGTATATGTATCTCATGAAAGCTTGTTTTCGGACACTTAAGTCGAAATTTGCGCGGAAACAAGATTATATAGTCTTAATTAACATACTGCTTTAAGTACACTATTATTTTGAACAGGTCTCTTTGGTAGCGTACTAGATAGTGCGTGCCTAACAATCCGGGAAGTGCAGGTTTGATTTCCACATCTGACAGATTTTTTAAAATTAAAAAAATGCTGGACTGGATGCCTATTGGGTTGAGCAATTGTCTGACAACTCTCGTAAAAAAAATCTGTCAAGATGTCTTCACATTGCGGAGATTCATATAATCCATATAGTAAATTAATCACAGTATTAATGAATATTCTACACAGATATAGTCTCTCCGGTAGCGTAGTTGGTAGAGTGCGCGACTAGTGATCGGGGGAATGCTGGTTCGGTTTCCCATCTGTCGGATTTTAAAAATTTGAAAATACAGGACTGGATGCCCATTGGGTTGAGTAATTCTCTGATAAACACAAACAATAATCTGTCAAAACGTCTTCATATTGCGGGTATCTATATACTCCCCTTTCGCAGAGGATATCTCCACTCTCTGTACACCCATATGCTCCACCTTAGGAGCGAACGTGGTATAAAAAAAATAATTTGAAAGGAATTTTGTAGTCAACACGCCACAGTAAAATGCATATGAAGACTTACAGATTAGTTATAATATAATAGATAAAGAGAAAATTGGTAGAGAGTAGTATTTACTGTATTACGACAAGACATATTCTAACCATTTTAATATTCTAGCAAAAGCTTTTATGAACCTCCTAATAAACAGAAGCATATTCTCTTACAGAGTTCTAAAGAGACAATGATAAAGTAAACATAAGTTATACAAAAGGTTTCTATTAAAACAAATAAACAGAGCTTAAATATTAACGAACACTCAATCTTTAAAACTTAGTTTACTTAAATCTTGCTGAAACTTTTCGTTTCTATCCGGTTTTTCTTGTTATATTTCACAACCCTTTCAAAATTTTCGCAAATATTAATTTGATTTTAAATACGCCCTGCCAACAAGTATGAATTATTATTACCGCGTATTGGTGTGTAAACATTCTGAAACAAACCATTCGCAAATAAAGCTGAGTGTTGAAATAAATCTTCCCGGCGTACACTCAGCGAGCTTTCGCTAAATTTATAACTCAAAATATTACGTTTCGGTTATGTTATTTACTATTAAAAGCTAATGCATAACTGTTTCATACCTAGGATATGTTAGTTTATACCAGCAGAAGCACCATTATATCAAATAATGATTATTAGATGGGTACATCAATGCAACAATAGAAAAATCTAAAAACCTTAGTTCAGAGACAATAAATCGATGTTTTAAGCTTTGTATAATTATAAATACTTTGTCCGGCTTAAGAAATTATGAGAGGTTTGAAATGTGGAACAGAAAAACAGTATTTTGTCTTGTTGAAAATAGCCTCGAGTCACATATACTTTGTATAGAATTGAAAGAAGTTCGTTTTATTCAAATTCTTAAATACGTTTATTACGCAATTCAACATCTGACCTCAATATATTTAATATATATACGTAATATAAAAGGCAATTCTCAAATTAACTCCGAGGGTGTTATAATTACTTGAAAACTCCTTCGCCTTGACACATTCTTCGTGTTATTAGTAGAACTACAAAGCTTTTATGAACCACACGTCATGAATGAAACATATCAAACCTTTTGTAAAATACAAGAAAATATTCTCATTTTATTAACAAGTATGTATGAAAACGTCTACTGAAATGAGAGCATTTCAAATAACTTTTCACTTTTTTAAAACAAACTTTTTAAGTAGTTTTAATTTACAGTGCGGTGCCACAGCATAACAAAAAAATGTCACACTGAATGAATCATGCATAAGTGCACGCCAGTATTATGTATGGATTGTCTATCTTACACTAATGATCCAATTAATTATAAAATTATTGCGAGAGAAACGCGCCTGTGTTTAGTGCTTAAAATACAATTTATTTACTTAATTGATAAAGCCGACTTAAACAAATTGAAACGGAGTTTTTTATAAGTTTAATAATATACATATGAAAAAGAGAATAAATAATCTTTGTAGATAAATAATAAAGTGAGTATAATATAATATATTTAAAAAATTATTCTGACAAATAGTCATTTAACTTTATTTTAAAATATCATCTGATTTGTTTTCTGAATAAAAGAAATAAATACACATACATAGTGTATAAATAAATCAGTTCACATTTATTGAAGCGTTTGCATATTTATTATTTATAGTTTAATGTAACAGTCTTTATTTTTCAAAAGCCAAAGATAAATATTTGCCTTCGCCAACGGCACTCCTGAATTCTCTACATGCAACTCTGTGAGACAAAAACGTTCACTAATTGCTACTTAACCCATTTTACGTCCGAAACGAATCTCGTTAAACGACTTAACTACACATAATACGTTTATACTACCGAGTAAAACCGCCGAATTTCAATTCTAATACCACAGTTTTCTGACAGTCAAACAAAGAGAAACTATTTCATTAAAAAAACACGTTACAAGTTTCGATTATTTCGTAGATTCAAAATGAAATAATAGTATTCATACATATTTATCATAATGGTATCACTATGGGAATGAAAGTCTTTGGGGACTTTTTCATAGAAATGCAATGCCATGTCATGTCGGTCGAAAGGAAAAAGCTTCTCAAGTCGGTTAGACTATTTATTACTGGCTACGAAAGATAATTTTATAGCTTTTAAAAAAAAGCGAAATCTCACAGCGAATGACAATATTAACAATTGATTATATTGACAGGGATTAGTTATTTGTACTTATAGAGAACTATAAAACACCACGATTTACGCTCACATAGCAAGGTGTTAATAAATGCTATAATCACGTCTGTGTACTTAGTAGACAATTAACGGAAGTTTCATATTTTATTAAATTACTAGCTGCACCCGGCCTAGTTGAATGAAAAAAGCTTATAAAAATAGAGAAAATGTTTTACCTGGCAGAGATGTAATATTTTTAAAATAATATATATATAAAATAATATATATATACGCGCGTGTTTGAATTCAACATTCTCTCAAAAATTCAAAGCAATCGATGAAGAGCTTTCGAAGATTTAAGATTTTGAACAAACAAACAGTATTTTTTTAATAGATAGATATATAGATAATAGTCATTATTAATACATATCGTATTATATTATCTATAATAATTAATATTTATTTATTATCCAATAATAATTGACTGTAGAAAGGAAAAATAACAAAACCCACACAGAACAAATTTTACAGAAGACACAGAAAATCCTATTTAAAAATATTGAGTGCGTGTTTTATTTACTCAATCTGATTTTAATTTAATACGTTATTCAAGAAAACCGATAAAATTATCCTTTTGATAGAACGTGTCTTAAATTGTATACTAACGTTTATAATTATTAATAATCATCACCCAATTTAAGACAATGGTTTGATTTTTGCAACACATGACAACATGAATGAGATAACTCGTAAAAAAAATATTCTAATTATCATAATACAAACTGCAGTATTAAAAACAACATTTCATATTATTAATGTGAACATTGACTTTGGATAAGTTTTGAGAGTTGATCAAACCTTGCTAACACTACGCCAAGAATATATTTGATTGAAGAACATTTTTTAACCCATTACATATGCCAAGCAATGGAATTTAGGATCGAAACTCATAGAATAAGAAACACTGTTGTATACAATGTGATAACTATTCTGAAAAAAAAGCTGAGGGTTACGTCATTTTGTTTTTCTACCGTCGATATCATTATATTTTGATTAAGCCGTTCTCTTAATAATATAACCATAATTTTTCTCTCCAGATTATAATCCGATACGAAGTCCTTTACAATAACAATCATTCACTGTGTTGCTATAAAACACATACGTGGTGTTGTTATCTGTGATTAAACATATACATTGATGGGTAGTTGAGAGTTCAGATACAATCTTTATTATACGCGCTCATATTACAAACGCCTAGATTACATTTGAGAGCATCTCTTTGTTTTCATTACAAGCAATATCTTATATCTACAAGCCTCGTGATCGAATTACAAATTATATTATTAACAAAATGCTTTTTAAAATAACATTGTATTGATGCATTTAGGTTATAGCCGTGATGAATATCTCCACAGTTTAATTCTCACGTGAAATGTTTCGGATGTGGTGCATCATGACGACTAATTTTTAATTACATAAAACTTTCACTAAGTTATTTAAACCATTATTTTCAAACTCTACCTCTTCGGTTTAATCTTTTTCACTTTTAATTGGTAGTATTTTAACTAGCCTCAATATTATATAATATTGATCGGCACAGTGTAAAAATATCTGCTTCAAAAGTATAGTATATGTAGTATATCGATCTCCACAATGTGAAGACACGTCTTGACGACTATTTTTCACGAGATTTTGTCTAGTAAATAGTGGAAGAATACGTATGAATAATTTTAATCATAAGTTCGTTTATGTTTTAGTGTGAAGACAGAGGTGCAAAACAGTGGTGCACTTTCAAGACTGTATATCGCTAATGCAGCTCGCAGAGACTCTGGTAACTACACCTGCGCTCTTGAGGATGTTTCAGCTACCACTGTAGCTGTTCATGTTCTGAGAGGTAAGATACTAATTACATAATGACGTAATTACGTAATTACATGATCAATATTTGAACGGTACA
This sequence comes from Rhyacophila evoluta, assembly GCA_022683975.1. Taxonomy (NCBI): domain Eukaryota; kingdom Metazoa; phylum Arthropoda; class Insecta; order Trichoptera; family Rhyacophilidae; genus Rhyacophila; species Rhyacophila evoluta. Next base: position 12,994 of record JAGVSQ010001508.1, on the reverse strand, counting down.
ATTGTTCCTAGTAAGTAACATATTTGAATTTCTTACACACGGCGGGTCCACTGTCTGTATAGGATGTGAATTTATAATCTAATTTCTAAAGTAAATAGAGAAGTTATAAAATGTCTCACTTTGAAACCAAACTTGAATACCAATGAAGGATTATTCAATTGTCAACTATTTATTTTAAACACATGTATTTACATTCAAGTTAATATGATAGGAAATCATTCATTTTCCAGCCTATATGGACAATAAAATGAAAAATTACAATGATAAACATATTCATACAATATTCCTGCTTATATGATATTTATAAAATAATGAGTATATTATATTCGCAGCTTATTTTAAATTAGTTAGACTTAAATTAGATTAAAAGACTAGACAAAATTAGTCTCAATATTTGCGACCCGTACAACTACCCAGCAACTATACTTTGTAAATTATATCTCAGATATTAAAATAAAGAATTTATATTTCAGATATTTAAATACTTTTTCAAGCCATTCAATCTTTATGTGAAGTCTTTTAAAATGTTAAAAGTAGATAATTATAGTGTGAGCTTCTTTTACGAAGTCGTCGCATATATTTGATGCTTTTGACATATCTTGTCACGAAAGTTTTCACCACTCGAGTATGAGCTTTAACTAAATTTAAAACTGTCAAGCTTTCTAGAAATCTATAGTATTTTCCATAAGATATATGAGTACGGGTAATAAGCACGTAATGTATTAATATCCTTTTTGTCATTGCAGGGGAAAACCCACTCGCGATGCAACGAGGCGCCGCGACGCGGATCTCAACATCGACGCCCCGCACCTTGATGCTTTTCGCGTTGGCAATGAGCTGACAATTAACTTCCGGCCGGCGCCATTTTGCCGCCGTTTTTTCACTCGTCATATCCGCGTGTCAATTGTCACTGCAGGCGTGCTCCAGGCTACGAACCAAAATGAACTGAAGAGACGAATATGACTTCTACAATTAGCACGTGGACGTCAAAACAGAACAGCAAATCTGACTTAAATATTCTGAATGTACTATTGGCAATTAAAGACACGACATTACTTTGAATACTAACTGACACCAGCGCTGTCATTTTAAACTCAGTGAGGCTTTTTTTACACATCTGTGTGGGGCAAGGACCACTATATAATCCAAAAAAAACAGATTTTTAATCTATACCATCGCTACTGTGGTTGATTTAGTTAATAAATAGAATAAGTTCAACATTTTAAATACTCTTTTTTCAATTTAACCATGCATCTATGTGAATTACACTCCCAGAAAAATATTATCGTATGTCATAATTAGCAAATTTTTACGAAAACGAAAATATTTTTCTGATTCATGTTAATGTATTTGATTTAATGTGTTATCATTTAACAGTGTTTATTTTATTTTAATTAAAAATTTATGTTTAAAGATTTAAGAAAGACACTATTTTATCACAGTTTCTGGAGTATTTTTTTTTGTATTTTACTTAATTTATTTTAAAAAGTACTGAAGTTTTGAGTATGGTACATTCATAACAAATTTAGAATTACGACAGTGTACTTCTGCAGTGAAAAAATATACTCTCTATAGAAATTGTTTTAATTAACACACAAAAAAATTAATGAGTATATTTTACAGAACAAATATTGGCATTCAAATATATATTGCAATATAAAATTTGACAGTTGTTTTTTTAGCATTTACAGCTGACATAACGAACAATAATATATTGTTACTTAGCAGTCAATGAGTTATAATGTTACCAACCAAATCATTGCAAATCAAAATCTATTGTATTCTTGTAACAACAACTACAACACAATCAAGCATAAATGTATGTAGTTAAGCAGAAGACGCCCAAGCCACAAATACGTAGTATGATTTTCAATAATCTGACAATCAGGAAAGATGTAGTATATTCCATGTGTGTATTCAAATTTATTACATAATTCATATTCATACTAAATGTTAATTTCTCTTGTTTGTTACTATGTGGCTTAAACGTTTTCTGCTCAACTACATCCAATTATAATTTGTCAAACGTGATTAATAAAATGCATGAAAAATTTAATATTATTTTAAAGAAAATTAATTTTTAAATGACAAATTATACATCAATTCCACGATAGACTGTTATGTTACTAAAAATATATTATACTATTTTTTTATGATTTTTAAAATGAACTAATAATTTTTTGAGTCGATATTTTTTTTATAAATCAAAAACACATTTTTCATTTTCAGTATAATAGATTGCATGATTGTGCAAGTTACCTCGGTGAAGTAATAAATCAAATTTTATTTTTAAGAGCTTTTGCAAAGTGGACTATGCTAGAATTCTAAATTTAACACAATTTAAAACGGTTTTTTAAAAAGCTCTTTAACCCAAGCTGCCTCCATGAAACGAATTGCCAATATGTCATTCAGTGGTAAAGTTAGTGACACAAAAATCATTCGCTCGAACTACCTTACGAGTAAAAAAAACTGTCACAGCGACTGCGCGTGCCTCCAGTTACGTGAAAATTGTGAAAAAGTTAACTGTCAAATATATCAACTGTAAGTTACATGAAAATCTAAAAAGTGAACTGTCATTATTATCAACTTTAAATGTGGGTCTAGTTAATTCGATATTTAATCTAGTGAATGTGCCAAAGTATTTGAAGTGTAATAATAATTGTGATTTATTAAAATTATCCTAGAAATAATAACTTAACTATAATTATATAAGGACATAAAAAATATTCATAAAAACCTTTTTTTTATTTACAATACATTGCTTATTCGATATCATTACGATGTCTTAATCTGAAAACCAGCCAACTCCGTTTGTTTCAAATATTCAGGAGCAAAACAACTATGGTGAATGTGTATGTTACTACTTGGGGTTAGCTGGCGTGTGAGGGTGGTTTTATTTCTATCTTTTCTTTCGCGTTCTGTGTCCGATATAAAATTTTACTTTCGATCATGTTTGAGGTTAGCTGGTTTACAGATAAAGCCATCGATTATTATTATTATAACATAATACTGTAAATATTGTAATATCTGTTTATTTTTATGAATAATTAATTGAATAGATTTTTCATCATTTTAAAATATGACAGATTCGATAGATTAAAAAAAATTCAAGTGACAGAAATTTTTATGTGAAAATTACAAATGTAACATATTGGCAAGCCAATAAGACTGCTATGTGTAAAAATCGTAAATCATGTAACAGAAAATTTACATATTTATTACGAAATAGGTTGAGCTTCTTGTAAAAAAATCTATCAAGTTATGTCTTTACATTGCGGAGGTCCATAGACTTCATTTCTAAAATGGAGATCTTTTTCCTGTGAATATCTACATGGTACAATCTTGCAAAATAACATCGTCAAATTTATACACTCATTGGTTTTTAATATTAATTCTGATATCAACATATATATATATATATCTATTTCAATTAAAATGCATATTGTATAATCTTTAGTACAACATTAAACACGTCTGAATCAATCAATTATTTGTAATAAGATTGTGTGATCAAGGTACGAAATACTACATTTTTATTCAAATATAATAACATTTCAATTGAGTTCATTTGCTAAACTTGTTCTCTCTAGTTCCAAACGTAGCAGGATTTTAGTCAAATTTTTTTTAAATAAATCAAATATTTAAAATTCACCACTAATTTAATAAAAGTATTATACACCGGACTTTTTTACACAGTGGATACGTTTTATGTAATAACACGTAAAAAAGTATACTAAAATAAAATAAACAATGGTGGATAGGTATCTTTTTATACAAACAAAGGGCACCGGATAATAATATTTATGGTATTTTAATTAAAAAAAAACTTTTTAAAATATTGTAACAAAGATTATTTACTATCACACAATATAGGAATCCGTTTACGCACATTTGGTACGACATTGCTTTCACCACTTGAGATATACAGAGCTTGTGAAGTATTTATTTTAATTTTTTTGGATTAACTGGACTTAAGCAATGTACGGATGTAGCATCGTGTTATTTTTAAACCGTGTGTTGCTTAATATATATTCCATCTCCAAGATGTATAACTTTACACTGAGAACATTCATGAATTCGCTTCAGTCATCGGAAAAAAAAAAATTTAAATGTTGAGAGAATTATAAATTGCAAGTTTAAGGCATCCACAATATGGTTTACAAATAGATAAATACAAAAGAGTATTAACTTTTTCGTAAGCGAATTAATTTTTTATTCACACGCGTTTTAAGCACTAGAATATTTTACCGCTATCAATTCAATAAATATCATAAAAAAATCAAATTGCATGTTAACAAAGCTCTTCCATTTCCAAGCAAGAAAAAAAATTACTGAAAAATTATTCGAAATTGGTAAGAATGTGCATGGCATTACCACAATTGACTGATCCTATTTCGGAATGGAAGAAGCATTCGAGATCAAATTTAAACGCATAGGATTGATTTATGTGACCTGTTATGTATTTTTATGAACAGCAATTTAAATTATCTTTTGTTTCTTTATAAACATAATAATTATCGAAAGAACTAAAGGTAACTTTCCAATGCTGAATTCAACTCTTTTTTTACTCATTTTTATCGTAGCGTTTACGTAGTTTTTTCTATCCTAAAAATAAATGATATGATTGTTATGAGTTCCATAAATCGTTGGAAAATCTTTCTCGTATTTATATTAAAATAAATATTAATATACTATTTAGATATAAAATAATGCCTTTGAAAACAAGACGACGAGGCGCACAGACTATACTACTCAAAAGGTTAATATATTATATTTTTCAAGTAAACGGATATAGTTTGAGTAAGTAATGAAAAGGTGAGACTTACATAAAGAAAACACAATATATTCATTGCGATAAAATTTAAACTATCCATCTATTTATATACACTTTCATTCGAGTAGAATGTTTCGTTAAATACAATCTTCTGATTCGTCACAAATATTGTTTATCAGTAAAATTTATTGGGAGAATGGTTTTCACGTGAGTAAATTTGTGTTGAGTGTAATACACGTGTATATTTATATACATACAATTATTAAACGAACAATACGCTCGTTGTACAGTTAGTTTCCTCGTGGCATTAATCCTATTCAAACGTATCTTTAGATAACAGAGTAATAATAATCATTTTGAATGTATCATCTCCTAGGGCTGTTAAAATTCGCAAACAACATCCGGGAAATGTATATTTCGACACTGGCAACTAAAACATTAACTTTAATGCTGATTGCAATACTTAATATAATTATTTGTTTATTTTGTTTTAATTTTATTTGAAATGTAATACTCGGCAGAACGTCTTAAAAATATTTTATGGCCACTTGAAATAACAAAGAAAATTCTGCGTTCGTAATTTATTTTATTATTTCTCTCTCTCCCGTCTCTTGAAAATATGTTTGTTTGACTCAATTTTCTCCGACAGTTTATTTTCGTATCAAATGAACTGACGCTAATTATATAACATGACTTTTTATAATGGAATAATGGAAAGAAAAACACTGTCGTCTTGTAAATTAAATGTTAGTATTTTTTATATGGTTAACAGTTGTATTGTCAAAGAAATACGAACATACTTAAATAAAAAGTTTCGGAACGTTATTCGGTATATCTTAATTTAAATTACTTTATTTCATGTTGGCAAAACAATTTAGTTGTTTTGTGTGAAATAAAACATCTATTCATTTATTTATTTAACATATTAAAGACTTTACAAATTACAAGTTTGAAGCATTCACAATATGGCATTAAAATTTTCTTTTAAATTAATAATAAGGTAAGAGAGAATTTAAAAAAAAAAAATCTTGAGAAAATTAGATAGATTCTATTGTGGAAGTTTATAAACTAATACCAACTGTAGAAAGAAAAAAGGAGGTACCCTTCAATTTTTCAAGACAACTTTTATTTGATTATCAGAATGCAACTTAATACACGTTTTATTAAAAAGATGTCAGCTGAAAATACTGAATTAGTGTCTGAAGTTTAAAAAAAGGATGGCCTGTAAAATTAGCAACCAAGAAAAAGAGCTTCCACTTAATGAATTTCAGTGTTTTTTTTTTAATAACTTATCAAACTAATATTATACTGAGTAAATAACACACCAGTTTTAGTCTTCATGCAGTTCAACACACTGTCGTCACAACAACCTCGTTTACCTATTTAAAGCTATTTTACATCTATATTACCGTCACTCTGTCGCCGTGACATCTATCGTACCCTCGGCATTATACAGCTATGGTATTCAAACTTGTAATTTCCAGCAGCGACTCATGTGGACTTAATAATCTGGTTATTGTTCTCCTTATACATTGTTCCCTTCCAAAGTGGAGCATATAGATCACATAGTGTGAAGATATCCACTCTGGAAGTGGAGTATATGGATCTTCACAGTGTAAAGACGTCTTGACATATTATTATTTTTTCACGAGAATTGTTTATCAAACAATTGCTCAACCCGATGGCCATCCGATATTGTATTTTTTTCTTATTTTTAAAATCCGACAGATGGGGCATCGATCCCGCATTTCCCCAACCACGCTACCAGGCTGCTTATGTGCAACACTGTGTTGAAAATAAAAAAACTATTTAATAAAAAAAAATCAGTAAAATAATAAATAAATGAAAAATTAACTGAAATTTACTTTTTTAATAAAGTATATTCTACATTTCACTAAAAGCTGTATTTGGATATACTCGTTGATATGTTCATTTCCTGAATCACACAAATTAAATATAATAAATATCCAATGATATATGAACCTGTCATCTAGGCATGTAACTATTTTTAATGAGAAATTTAATATGAACAGAGTTCAATTTAACGGTTAGTTACACATTGTTCCGCAGTAGCACGAATATTATATAATAAAATCAGTGACACTATTCACTCAATATGAACCTATTCGCGCAAACCGGTTGCTTAAAACTCATATCCTTTCCGAAAGCAAAACAATTACGGATACTTATACCAACGGATTTTTTTGTTATCATCTCAATCAATTAGGCGTCCCGTTCTGCATCTTTGTTTTTTTTAATTTTGATGCAACTATTATTTTTTAACTTGCGATCTTTATTTATCAATCAACTACTTAGACTTAATTAATATACGGAAGAAGAAAAGCTTTGAATGGATTTCAATTTGCCGATTAGACTAAAATATACTCGTAAATGAATTTTACAACCATTCATAACAGAATTTGATGTGAAGCTTTGAGAGATCTACATTTTTTTAAGTTCTAAGTTATCAGGTGATGTAGTATTTATACACTCTGTTTTGAATAATTTTTTGCTTATTCAAGAGTATTCAAGCTTAAAGAAGTCAAACCACTACCATATTCACCTAAAATCTTTTTTCTGAATATTTCAATTCAATTTTTATGAAAGATACTTTTATATTTATTTCTGTTATCCGTGGAGTCTAGAAAAATTAACATGTTCGCTTAAATCGTTTAAAAAATACTAAAACCAACATACGATTTTGAACATCCTTAGAAATATTTCAGATTTATCACATAATTAATTTTTTTATAATCTATCATCGAAAATCAACGGAAAGTGCACAGTTATTTAGGTAATATGTGTTAAAAACATTGGCAATTAAACACTATCGATTATAAAGTAACGATGTTTTCATTGATGCGTACAGACAACTGACATTTGTAAGTGCAGAATAGATTGCATTATTGTAAAAAACTGAGATAAGGCTGTCAAACTATTAGTGACAATAATGATTACGAAAAATCAAAAAATATCGTCTGTGTGTGTTTATTTAATTAATCTATTATAGTGATTTAATTGCATTGGATTCATACTTATTACGTTCAGTATGGAAATGAGAAGTGTACGTATTTCGATGCTATTTATTGCTATTTTAAGCCACATATCTGCTAAAGATTTTGTTTAATTCAAAGCGATTGGTTGAGTTTTTCACAGAATTTCTGTCAAAAAAATTCTAGAATTTTTTAAGCCTTCATACGAATAATTATACTCAACACGTTTTTTTATGTTTTGGCCATTTTAGGCTCTACATAAATATGCTTGATGTGATGTTGACAATTAATCGTGAAGAAGATAATTTGTCGAAATAAGTCTCAAAAATTTGATATTTTAATTCATTTCTGCAAAATTTTTACACTATAGAGATACATATTCTCCATCGTCATAGTCAACATGATTATAAAATATAAAAACATTATATTTACTACTAAATGCTCCATCTATCCACCCACCCCCTCTTTACACCTAGACTTAATCAGGCATATCTTAGAGCTCCGATATCGAGAAGCGATCTACTTTATTCGACGGAAATTTTCCAGGACTATACGAGTATATAAATTATAAAAGATTAAGTTTGCTACGCACAAAAATGAGCTGAAATTAGAAAAAATATAGAGCCTTTTTTGGTCAAGCAATTTATATAAAGAAATCATCACGCTCGCTGTATAACGCCGCAAACATTTTAAGCGCAATAAAATTCGCCCGGGTTGGATAGCCTGGTGAGTCTAACAGCTGGTTGATTTGAGTAAAACTTCTAGTTCCGTACACATTCTTAGACATTCTCACAGAATGTGATTAGCATCGTGTTTTGGGCAGCCAAAAAGACATGATTGCTTAACAAAGCCAAACTGTATACTACCTAATGTGTCCACCATCCACCCGACCCGTCTTTACAACTGGTCTTTATCAGGCGTATCCCGGAGCTCTGATATGGAGAAACGATCTTTTTAATTTGACGGAAATTTTCCAAGAGTAAATATAAATTACTCAAGACTTAGGTTACCACACATCAAGTGTGCTGAAGTTAAAAAAAAATAGAATGAGAAAAAAGTTAATTCAAAAAATGGAGACTTATTTTTGGTAACAAACAAAATTCTGAATTGTATATTAATCCTACGACGCCTCTGAATAAAATGTATCGAATATATTTTCCGCGTTACGTTTTCCGCGCTCAAATGATTGCATCCGAAAAATTGAATGTATTTTCCATGCAAATTTTCCGTGAAATAAAACCTAATGAACTCATAGTAAAATTGCAATAGTGCAATAAAAATTACAAAACTTCCTCGCATAATAAATTGCATATTACTGCGTTTAATGCCACGCGAAACTGGCAGTGGAGTGCTTTTGATGGGGTGAAGTGAAACGTTGTGGGTATTATTATTTCAATTCCATATCCATGCGCATAATTTTAATTCAAACAACTTTAACAGAATAGTAATCCGACAACTTTTACTCATATACTCGTTATTAAATACTGGAAAAAATACAATTTAAAATATTGCAAAAAAA
>JAGVSQ010001507.1:0-28889 GCA_022683975.1 Rhyacophila evoluta | reverse complement strand
TGTGAAAAATAATCTGTCAAGCCGTCTTCACATGGCGGAGATCCATATACTCTACCCAGTAGGCATCCATCCAGTCCTGCATTTTCGGATTTTAAAAATCCGACTGATAGGGAATCGAACCCGCATTCCCCGGATCGCTAGGCACGCACGCTACCAACTACGCTGCCGGGGAGCCTTATACATATGTTATATTTACGTATATTTAATTTGGCAGACCCATTTCAACAGGGTTTATTATCGTACACACTATTCAATGAGGCGCCATGGGATGTCCAGATACTTTAATCAGCCACTGGACATAATAAATTAAAGATATAAGTCATTCACCCGTTTGCCATGTGCATAGAGCAATAAATCTGAAATACCAATAAAACCGTGTAGAAGACACTGCATTTCACGTAGATATCGTGTGAATATTTTCATAGTATGCTTATATTAAAATGGCTTTAAGCTGCCCATATTACGTGCATAATATTATATTTTTGTTGATTATGAGACAATAAATTTTAATTATAAAGGGTATGCATGATGTAATATTTTCTACTTAAAATAAAAAGAAAATAATTCAATATTACAATAGAAATATATATATATATATGGAAAATATTATTTTAAAGAGATGTAATAAATAAAGATGAGTCAATCCAGACACGAGCCTTAGACCACGAGCACGATAGCAGAACGACGGCGGCAAAATGGCGGTAGCAGAAATGCAAAATAGCAATAAATGGGTGAGTGAGCAATTGAGCAAGTTCGGCAGCGCGACAACACGTCACTCATCTATTTATAGCTATGTTGCATCTCTGTTTCGGTCATTTTGCCGTTGTCGCTCTGTCGCCGCGGCATCTATCGCAAAAATACATCTTCAGTATTTACCGACATTAATTTAAATATATCATTCTTCGGTTGTCTTACGATTTCAAAATAAACGAATGTACGTCTGTTTAACCATGTCCGCACCAAAAGCGGAGCACACAGATAGCAACAATCTGAAGACTTATCTTGATAGATTGTTTTTTCCGAGAATTGGTCATCAACTAAACCAATAATTAGATATGCGGTCCTGAATTTTTACTGTTTATCCATATGTACAATGTGGCAATGGCGTAACTTTCGAGGAGCGGTCGAAGCAGTTACTACAGGCGCACGAATTATGGTGGGAGGGGGGAAGAGGGCGAGTAAAGAAACCATAATTTCTGGGAGAAAGTAAAAAAATATATTTAGCGTGACTGCTAAAAAAACCCGTAATTAAAGGGAGCGCAACGATTTAAATCGCTCCAGGTGGCTGAATATGTAGCTACGCCACTGACCTGTGGGATTTGAACCCGCGATATCTATCATGTCTTTTATCATCAAGATCGTGCACAATCTAGCGGTCGAGCCAGCAGATCGCTGAACGCAGTTATCAACCATTCGATTATGTCTCTTTTATTCAAAATTCAATCTAAATTAAGATTATATTTTTTTGTACCATGTTCGCTCCCAAAGTGGAGCATATGGATCTACACAGTATGGGGATATCCACTTCGAAAGAGGAGTATATGGATTTCCGCTATGCGAAGGCGCCTTCACAGGTTATTTTTCATGAAAATTGTTGGTCAGATAATTGCTCAACTCAATAGGCATCCAGCCTTGCATTTATAATATTAGGAACAATTTATCAAAACAATTTTGATTTTTTATAAGAGAACTGGAAAAATTAGACAGACTAGAGATGATGCGACGTGATTGGCTCACTTTGATTTTGACATTTTGGGGTTTGTCTTTTATTTTTCCAATTTTATTTAAGTTTTCGCAATGAGTTTATTGGTACATGCTATCCTTTGAGCATGTTCTTTGTTTATTTATCTCTTAGAATGTTAAAATGACGGCCTGTTTGTTATCGATAGTTTGTTATATATTAATAGTTGGCCGTATTGTTAATCAGTTAATTCGTGTTAGATGTGGGTACATAACGTACAACTAGCACCTTTTAACGCATGCGCCAAATTCGGCTATCGAATTCCCGGCAAGGGAGTGCGCATGTCCACAAAGGGTACCTACTTTATAGTCATAGTGACATATTTCACGCGTCGCTCGAGCATCGTCAGCCGTAGAGCACTAAGAAAGATTCGATACAATGGGAAGAGGCTGTGCTATAAAGATAATTCGAAGCCCCATACAAAATATTGATGGCAGAACGTAAACTATTGAAACACTTTCATTGCAGTCAGGTCAGTAACAGACAATTTAAATAACGTATTTTACAATAAATAGTTTCTTTATAAAACATAAGATGGGGTGAAATTGTCATCTTGCATCTCAGAATGGATGCTGGAATAATTATGTCACGTTTTTTTTATTGTCTCCTTCCTATGAACAATATTAATAGTTTTTAATTAAGATCGTTCAACATACATTCTTTGATCAAGCTCATTTTATAATGCGTAGGTAACGGATGTGTGATTAAATAAAATATATGTTGTATTCTGTGCGTACGAACTTAATTGACATACACAAACTGAATTATTTTAAATGTTCCAATGTTATATTAGAAATATTTAATATTATTATCTTATCTTAAAAACTTACCTAATAACAACTTATGGTATCTACTTTCAAAATATCGCGCTCAAAATAAGGATAAAACTGAGATTTTGAGATTAAACTCATTCATTAAATTTCATTTCAAAGTTTTTATTTTGAATTTAGAACAATATATGATAATTTAAAAAATATATATTAAACATAACTATGACAAGAGAAATGTAAGAATATACCGTTGCACCGTTTCCAATGCTATAATAATAAAGTTGAAGTATACCGGATTAAATAGATCAATCATGCCTCACTAAACTCGTATATTATCAATAGTTTAATCCTGATCGATTACTTACCTTTATCTTGTCCAACCCATATATTTAGCTTTAACGCTGAAAATGCAGCTCAGTACGCCAAGTTAAAGAACTCGGCGTAGAGCTGCTACGCTTCCTCACATTTAGACATCCAGATACCATCCGTAAAAATGCGCAGGTAAGGTTATATTCTAAAAGCATATTTTTTTACATTTCACATTATCTAAATTATTACATTTACATTATTGAAAAAAGAATATTTTATTTGATTTTTTTTAATATACGATTGATTGGCACCCTTCAATTTGTTTGTGGTATCATAGATTTACGCATTCTACATAGCAGGCGTTTTCTTAATTGCGTCCACAGTGAAGTTATTTTTAAGTATATTATTACAATCACACTACATGGATGGTAAATAAAATAAGATCAATGTTCGAAAATATATGTTTTTCACTCGTGGTTTTTTACAAGGGGGTTTCCCAATGATATAATAATCTTAGCTGAATACTCCTTCGGTAACAACTAAGACAAGTTTTAATATTTTGTTACCATATCCTATCTGAAAGTGTAGCATATAGATCTATACAGTGTGAATATGTTTGCCCCGAAAGTGGAGTGTCTTCGCTTTGTGAAGACATGTATGATGTATGTCTTGATAGATTACTTCTCACGAGTATTGCTCAACCCGGTGGGTATCCAGTCCTGCACTTTTTGTTTTTCTTAATAATAAATATTTACAAACTAATATATTTTCAAGGGTTTTTTTATATAAATGAACATATAGTGTGAATATGTACATATATTTTTATACAATTCTTGAGAGGGCTGGCGAAAATCTCTTGCGTGTCACTTATTTGTCACCCGTAGTATTATCAGGAAGTACAATAATGGTAGCTATACACTTACAGTCCGCCTGTAGTCCAGAATAACTGACGGAATTAGAACCCAAAATTGATGATTAGTATTAAAGCAGGTCATAAAATAGAATGACATTTAATATGAACCTATCGATCAGACTAACAGTACAAAATTATCGATGCAGACTAACTATTTTGTGACTTGCTTCAATTCTAATTATCGTCATGGATTGACAGTCCCCGGACTGAAGGCGGACTGTAGGTACACGGGTACCATAAAGATATTTACTATCGCTCTCGCTGATATCTCGATGGAGTAAACATATCCTTGTTATTGCAGGTTTGAATTTGTCGAAAGATAAACCCTATATTGTATTTATTATTAACATATTATATTCTATACGAGTATTCTACTTCGGAATTTTTTCGATATCAAGTTGTGATCTATTTTATCATGGTGTAAATCTAATCTAAGATAAATTTAATCTTGATAATCAGCTAATTCGTGGCCAGTTGCTGGGTAACAAAAACATATAAAAGATATGTAGTTATCCTATATACTTCCAAATAATCGGTATATTTATTCGAATCCACGTGTTGTTTTTAACTTTTTTATATTGATTGCCATATTTATCCAAATATTAAATACAAATGATGTTAAAAAAATTTATCGTTCTCCATAAAATAAATTCTATTCATTAATCCGCCTCCTCTATTTGGCAATTTCCAAAGTGAACTTATTCCACTCAACATTTTTTTGCCAAACGAAAAAAACTGTTTACGTTGTAAATATAATATTACATACTTTATTGTTATCTCTATGACAAATTATATTTTACACTGTGAAATGTATATTTCAATATTAAAAACTATGCAAGTTTGTTAAAAGTAAGTATTTTCTCATTTTCCATTTAGAATAAGTTTCTTTTTGTAAGTGACAGATTTGCAATATATTACGTTCGAAAATTCGTATTTTGTTTAGTACCGGTTTTATAATTTGTTCACTTTCTAAGATTATGCATTGTTTCTCATCTACCGTTTTGAGTGCATTGACAATATCAGAAAGTTACAGTTGAATTTTGGCGATGTTTTTTTCTTCATTTTTCCGGGTAAGGTTTCCATTTTCTGGCATTTTTTTGGTATCACCGGGAAAGATTATACATCCATGATGATATAAAACATCTAAAAATTGTAATAATTGGCTTGTAACACTGTTATTTTAGCTAAAATTTGCCGAGCGATTTCGTATCGTACTGACAGAACACCATTGTTAAATGTACTACTCTTGCAATTGGTCGATTTAGAATAAATTGAAATGGTTAGTGACACTCGTAGAATAAGTTTGTTTTGTAAGTAACACCGATTTCTAAATTGATCTCCTTTAAATTTTGGCATTCAAAAAAATCTGCCAGCCAATTTGATAACTTATCTTATGTATAAATCAAAATTAATTAATTACAGTGATTCTCATATTATCTAATATTATTCATATTTATGAAACTAATATTATAAATCTTTCCAATTGCGTAGAGTTTAACTTATTGAATGTTTTTTTCAACCTGACAATAAAGGGGAATATCCATTGAATTGGACAATTGTCTGCCAACCAATGCTCGTGAATAATAATCCAGCAAGACATGATTGTCTTCATAGTGCGGAGATTCATATACTTCACTTTTGTAGCGAATGTCTTCACGCTGTATAGATCTATATCCTCTACTTTAGAAGCGGAAAATTGAAAAAAAAATCAACAATAAAACGGGGCACATACCATAAAACAAAAGAGTGATTAAAATTTCATATTTTTTATATTACAGAATGAAAACTCACTATATACAGCTACTGGATGAAAAGAAAACTCCGATACAATTTTTCAAATACAAGTACTACTTTCTACTGCTTCCAGTAATATTAGCAACCTTCCTATTGCTGATTATAAATATTGGAGTCGAAATAACATTTCAATCACATGAAATTCACTTTTCGTGGAACACTTTCAACGGCAAATATATCGACCTCGACGATCGCGGGTTCTTTATCAAAACTGAAGGGTGTACGATACCGGCGTTTGATGCTTTCGACCCGTCCATCCTGAAATTTGTCCACCAAGAGAAACCGATCAACTGTCACAGCATTAATAACCCCCCGTTGGTCGAGTCGGACCACACAAGCCTGTGGATAGTGGACAAATATTTTCAAAATTATGAAATATACGATAGAAGAAACCTGACATGCTGTTACCGACCGTTTTATCGACCCGACGATGAGACCAGTACATCGGACAACCGTTTTGAATACGCGAAACAATGCACGACTTTTACCGATTCTGTATACATTGATCACGAATTTATCAAGGTTACATGCCTGTATAACGGAACAGAAATATACAAGGATTTTCATTCATTCGTAATTTTAGATAATAAACTTAGAAATAAAAATCATATAACCAAGCGGGAGTATAACGTGCTAATTCTTGGAATCGATGCAGTTTCGCGGTTAAATTTTCATCGGACGATGCCGCAGACTTTAAAGCTACTGCAAGAAATGGGCGCCGCAGAATTCAAAGGCTACAATAAAGTCGGAGATAATACTTACCCTAATCTCGTTCCGGTGCTGTCGGGTTTGAGCGAGGAAGAATTCAACGCAGATTGTATCCCCAGAAAGAATTCCACGTACGATGATTGTCCGTTGATTTGGAAGAAGTACAGCGAAGCCGGATATATCACCGCCTTCGCCGAAGACGCCGCGCAGATTGCGCTTTTTAATTACCTCAAGAACGGCTTTTCCGGAAAACCTACCGATTTTTACTGGAGAACTTTTGACTATTTGGCCGAATCCGAAATAGGACACGAGAAACATTTAAACGCTAAGCTATGTATAGGATCGAGATTAGTATTAGACGTCTTGCTTTCTTATATATATAAATTTACAAAGACGCTCTCGAGCATGCAGTATTTTGGGTTTTTCTGGGAGACCGGTTTGACCCATGACTTTCTTAACTACCCATTACTAGGAGATGAAAAATATTTTGCTCTTTTGAAAAGAATGCGAAATGAAGGTTTGCTCAATACGACCGTTCTCGTAATACTAAGCGATCACGGAATCCGCTGGGGAGAGATCCGAACAACTCATCAGGGTCGAATGGAAGAGCGCCTCCCTTTCTTGTTCTTCGTGCTTCCCGAGAATTTCAAAGAGAGATTTCCGCTCGCCTCTTCGAATCTGAGACGAAACACCAAAAGACTGACGACCCCGTTCGATCTTCACGAGACCTTGGTGGACTTGTTGAATTTGAACGAGATCGAAAATGATAAAATACGCCAAAAATCTATCGAGAGATCGCACATACACGCGCGAGGGATGAGTCTGTTTCTTCCCGTCAACGAAAACCGTACTTGCCAATCGGCAGCAATCGCGCCGCATTGGTGCACCTGTCACCAGACCACGAAGCTCGACGTCAATGACAAAAAGGCAATTAACGCCGCTAACATCATAGTTGAACATATCAACGGCTTATTATCTAATTATGTACAGTGTGCCAAACTTGAATTAATTAAAATTATCGATGCGACAATAGGACGACCGTCTGACTCGTTAGAAATGGACGGAGTAGCTCACATTGTTCAAGACTATACGGTGGTCTTGAAAACGAACCCCGGCCGCGCCATGTTCGAGGCGACGGTCCGGCATACCGTCAGCGGATGGAACGTCACCGGTACCATCAGCCGCATCAATCTCTACGGCAAACAGAGCTACTGCATCGAAGACTTCCATCTTAAACTATATTGTTACTGTGATAGCCCATTTTCCAAATATAAAATATTTAGATAATAATTATATAAATGTAGTAGCCCAAATGCCAAATATAACATATCATATTTTGTTAAGATTGTGTATGTTCATTATTTACATTTTCCCGTGGATGATCGATCCTACGCTCTTATTGATCTTGATAAATTATAACATTACAATTAGCTTTTAATGAAACATCTAAAGATTTACCCGCTAAAACTAAGCAATCACTTATTACAGAGCTTTTAATGGCCAAAGTTTTGACAAGTTTAACAGTGATGAAATCGTAAAACCTAATACCAATCTCAAAAACAAGTTAAATAAGCAGGACTATGAGCAGTAGTGATGATGAATAATCGATATTATAAAGTACCTACACATTTTTTTTATTCTTTGTATTTTGGAAAGCAGTCCAAAATTTTGTATAATCTTTAAAAATTGCAAAACATAGATTTAGATAACATGACATTTTTATAGAACCGTATGTGTTACAGGGGCCGAGTATATATGGATGTATCCTATGTAAAAATTATCTTATCTAGACCATACTAGAGATTACTCGCTTAGGCAGTACATAGATAAATTATAATATTATAAATTCAATAAGTAGTGAAGTAGGAAAGTATTTCATTTCACAACTCTCGCCTGATAACCCTTATTCCATCAAAGAAAATAGTATAATTCATTATACATAGAACATGTTCATCGTGTTAACAATTATCACTAACTCGATAGAGCCAGTGTGAACCGATATAAGATTACCTGTGGTTTAGGCCTCCGATCCGATTTAAAAATCCGTACCCATTCATTTTTTTTTTTGAACTTTCCTCAATTTGATGCCCGATTTTAATTTGGCATATATCAATTTTAGACAAGTTGTGGCAAGTGAATAAATCTCTGATAAACCTGCTAGTTATTAATGTGTATTTGAATCCAGAACAAAGGCCAAGTGTTTCAACGATCAATTTGCATGAAAACAATCTTTCAGAATACATCTCCATATACTATATCAGTACTTCCCAAATTTTTTCATGTCACAGCCCCCGAAATTAGAAAAAATAATCTGTCGACCCCAAAAAATAAATTATACATGTCAAAAAAAGGGAGATTCCTGATTATATTCAATTAGTCACATTAAGCGAGCAAAAAAATCTGAAAAATGATGCAGTCCACGGTTGACCTGCGGACCCTACGCGATCCACAGTTTAGGAAGTACTGCTCTATATAGCTATATATGGAGACATCCCTATATATTCATTCATTGGCATAATAACAATGATTTATATTCTTCTCATACGTAAATTACTCTGATAGTAGTTGAAAAAAAAATCATTTATAATTATTAACTTTTACTATATTTCATAACACATTTTGTACATAATATTTTATTTTATACTGCAATAGGAGAAAAAACACATTTTATCAAAAATAGATTAAGATATATTTGAGGAAACCCTTAAAACATTTCAAAAATACACATAATTTAAAAACAGTTAAAATATACATATTTTCTTAATTATATGATAGTTTTCCAACAAATGGAATGGCCACTAAGAATAATAAAAATATTTAAAATTTCTCAAAATTTTGAGCTGCATTTACTTCCATCTTTAATTTTCAGTCTAATAAAATACTTAAATTTATGTGATGAAATATAACATAATATTTCAAAGCATCAAAAGATGATTTCGATAACGAATACATAGTAACAAAACACTTCATTTCTAAATGACGAAATATTTCCATAACACAGGTCCATCGCCATATAACAATTCTTTGGTAAATAATTTGTCAGTAATTAACATGGCATCGCAAGGAATAAATGGTTTAAATTGGAGTGGAGACCTGAATATGCCAATGATGTCTTTGAATAATTTGAACTAAGCATAAACAGAGAGTGGGCGAGACAGAGTTTTATATTCTGCAGAAAACAAAAGGCAAGTCATAATAGTGCGTCCATCGGTAGCACAGATGATAGCATGCATGCTTCAGAGTCGGAGGTTGTGGGTTGAAATCCCACAGCTGCAAGGTTTTAAAAATTGTAAGATACGGGACTGAATATCTATTGGGCTGACCACTTTACTGATAACCAATTCTTGTGAAAAAATCTGTCGAAATAAGTTTTCATTGTGTAGATCT
This sequence comes from Rhyacophila evoluta, assembly GCA_022683975.1. NCBI lineage: Eukaryota > Metazoa > Arthropoda > Insecta > Trichoptera > Rhyacophilidae > Rhyacophila > Rhyacophila evoluta. The sequence continues at coordinate 19,267 of JAGVSQ010001507.1, read as the reverse complement.
ATTTATTCCATTTCTGGAGTGAACATTTTCATACTATCAATATCCACATGGTCAACATTTGGACAGAACATAATAAAAAAGCCTATTTATTACATATTGCTGGTTTGCATGCAATGCTGGCCAACTTCTAATAATCAAATTTTCAAGATGCGAAAACTAATTTTCACCAAAATTATAATTGTCATCGTCATCATATTAGAAATACATACCAATTTGCCAAAGCTGAGATTCTATAACTTTCTGGTCCAGCCACCTTACTCTGATTCTCATAACTTCACTTTACCTTTCTTTTGTCTATTGAAAAGAAATCTTATCAGTGCTATCTTCCATTCTTGAATCATGGTACGCCTAACAGAGATGTGCTACTTTTACATAGAGTAAAACACTCGGCAGGCGCCATCTTCACAATTTTTCTCGTTAGAATATATTCCTACTCTGATTGTTTTTGATGATACAGAGGACTTTGACTCATTTGTCTCTATAATTTTGTCATATATTATATAACACATTTCGAAATATTATCTTGACTATCTATTGTAAGAATTTCTATCTGAACCAGTAATGTAGATGAACTGAATTGCACATAACATCAATACACCTAAATAACTATTCAAACAATAATATAATGGGTATAACAATAATACATTAATTGAGATTATTATTTGCAAATACATCTCATTCTAAGATGTTCACAAAATTAATCTTGAGTGTCATTTTATAAAGAAAAAAACAATCAATTTTTTTTTACACGACAGTATCAAACCCAATTTGATTACGTACACAATATCAAAATCAAAATATTGCAACTCATACGTGATTTGTATGCACAATAATTTGATTCATTTTAATACACATTATACTTTTTGGGAATAAATCGCTTTCACATATAGTAGTCTCAATCAAAACAATATAATATCATAATAACAACTATAGATATATCATAGAAATTAATAATAGGTATTGCTCTAATTTCTATGAAATATTTTTGTTATCTGAAATGTATATGCTATAAACATTCCATATCTATCGTTGGATTCATATAATTTATTGATTAACTATATCAACAACGTACATATCAACAGTTTTGGATATTGTAGTTGCACTAGACAGTAGACAATCACTCATTTGTCATAGAATGCTCATAAGCTCATCTATTTGTTGTATTTCATTAAATCCAAGAATTATAAAACAAATTCAGCATTGAATGATTCATATATAGTCAAATGACACAGTACTTCTTGACATAGATACATATTCTGTGTATATTAACGGAACTAAAACACAATAATAACATATAGATTAGGATGTGATAAGAAAAAACATAATAAAATCCTTTTTTAAACCATTAAAACACATTGCATATTGAATCTTATCTTTTCAAGTAATAAATTTTAGCAAGTATTTACGTTTCATAGGCATCATTAAATTATTTCAATAAAATCACAACAAATAAATGTATTGTCATATTTATATACATTTTACAATTTTATGTTCACAATATTAATCAATGTACTATTTATGCTGAAAGCTATTGTAATTTTCATTGATTTATTTTGTATAAAGAGAATTTGACTTTGAGTGAAAATTATATTACAGTAGAAATAACTAAGATAAGATAAGAAATAACTTGCTTTAGAAAATCGATGAATATATTGGTGAACATCGATTGCTATCAATTTATATTGCTTTTTCTGATATATAAATTTGATTTAAAACAATAATTATGAAACTAAGCAATTGTCCTGTTGATTGGTAGATATTTGAGAAGAAAGTAGAGTGGCACCACCTTGCAGAACAGAGTTGACAACAGCACGTGCCAAAAATCCTGCTGTGCATGAGAACGGTGCTGCAAACAAACTCTTTTCCACATCATTCACTGCCTTATCATTATTTATATCCTGAAAAAGATTAACAATAAAATGTTAATACAATTGCTGTCAACAGATTCGATGAGGGTTCAAAATTCTTTCTATTTGAATTCAGAGTATGCGCCGCAAAAGTTTCAGCAATTTGCAGGTAAACTTTTCTAGTAAAAAGTCTTAAATACCTTCAACCTATAATTTGTCATAACTTCATTTCAATAGAATAAAAAATGACTGTTAAAATATCGACGTAATTATATTTAGTTATCATTTTAATTCAATAATCTCAATAATTTTAGTATACATATTTAGTTAAAAATAAAATCGCTGTCGAAATAATTAATCAAAACACAGAAAAATGATTTAATAAGATTATTTAACCATTGTAAAATGTAACAATCCATTAATATATTTTCTACAGTTAAATGAATGACCTGTACATATAACTGCTTAGAATCATAGGTCAAGGAAACCATTAAAAATATCTAAGTAAATTTCTACCTTATTGTACATCTTTTCGGCATCAGATAGAATCTGGTCTAAGTCAAGAGTGTTTTGAAAGTTGAGTTCGGGGTTTCTCCGGAGTATGGTGGATATTATACAAATTAGTTCTACAACTAGTTGCCTGTAGGCAGGTTGCTGAATGTGATTCAACATTTCTTCCACGACCAAAGCGAAACTCAACTCGGAACGGCTCATATTTGATAATGTTGGTTGCGCTGGAATCCAGTGACCCTAAAATACCAATACCATTTATAAATAATAGAATATATTTACGCTGATAAAATATGTTTCGAATTATTGGAGATATCGTGGATACACAATATACTTATGATTTTATATATTTTAGCATACAAATCTCTGGATTTCCTTATATTTTAGAAAGAATTATTATCGCATATATACTAATAGAAATGCCTCTTTACCGTAGTAATTATACAGGCAATGTCAATTGTTTCTGGTGTAATTTAAATACAGATGATTGCAGAATGAATTCATTTGCCTGAGTCACGATTTCATAAATTTGTTTTATGTCATAAGACAAGATTATAAAATAGTAATAATTTTACCTGCACTGTAATTCCCTTTGGTGTACGTGTTAAGACATCCCACACCTGAATATAAAAATGTTTGGGCACTCTACACAAGCAGCCTTCCAGTTGGCGTTTATGAAGTGTGTTCAGCCTAAAAATTAAGTAAACTTGTAATTAATATAACAGTAATAAATAAATTCACACCAGAAGAGTGCTAAATTTCAATGATGTAATGGAAAAATGAAGGCAATTTCAAGTTCTATTCATTAATTTGTATAATATGATCAAAAATGTCGGAGTCACTCTACGAATACCTTAGAATAGTTTTAATCCGGTTAGACCCCTCTTTGGGTAACTGGTTTTCGATAATGGAAGACGGCTTAGTGGTATACTAAGAATGTATTTAACAATGAATGCATTGTTAATGAGCAGTAGCTATCTCAGCAGTGCTCCCATACCGACTACAGTAAAAATTCAAAATAAGCAAAAAAAAAAATTGTGTGACTCCATAAGTTTGGTTGCAATGTAATTTGACTATTTCTCAAGGAAGATTTTTTGAAAACTTACTCTCTTTCGTGTGCCCAATCAGAAACTGTAAGAACCTGTTGTAAGAGTTGTCTGAGCTCGTATGGAGAATAATTTTCAATCGATTGCTTCAGTTTGACTTGTTTCTCGGATGGGAACATTTGGACATATAATTTGATAGCTTCCAATACCCAACCTACACGAATTTTCAAAATTCCTTTAAACATGTCTGGACTTGTAGCAATTAAACGACCACAATACAGAACAACCTCCTAAAAGGCAAATTGGGTAAATTAATAGGTAAATATAAAAATTATAAAATTGTTATTGTAAATGTCAGCAAGCACCATATTATACTACTAATCATACAATCTCAAATATTTAATAAGCCCATTTATAAGATGCATTTTCAGCAAATTACTTTCAAATAATTTTTATTTCAGAAAATCATTTAAATAGAATTTATTTCACTGTTAAAAATGATTACCGTATAGTTATCACCGTTGTACCAAGGTTATGTATTGCATAATATCATCATGATTGAACAAGAATCTGTTTAGTGAACATCTCAATACCTAGTTGATATTGTTATTGCTTATATTCATTTCATTAACTTGTATTCATACTGCATTGCAGTGCTTTGTAACCTTTTATCTTTCACAACACACAGTTTTTTTGTTTTTTTTCCAAAATTTCGCAGCACAATACAAATAAAGAAAAGTGAGAAATGCGCCACAGCACACCCAGCATCGTTGCGGAGCAAATTCATAATCAATTATAGGGCTTACCTGTTGTAATACAGCTTGGATCACATCATATGGCTGAATAGTCTGATACATAACTGACTGGATTTCTCCAGGAGTCATAGGCTTGTCGAATACTGTCTCTTTTTGCCCTATGACACCCACGGTTATCTGCAAATAGTCACATGTATAAATATATGGAATCACATTAAGAACTAAAAGAAGTTTTGTCATGCTAATAACAAATCAGACAAAAATAATATGCCTCTATTCTGTATTCTCTTTTCTCTTACAACTTTGGTAACAAAACAGAACTTGAATAAATAATACATCCACTCCCACATGACGCCTGCACGATTCTCTGTCACCTGCCAGCCGCTTCGCATCTTGCCACGTCATACCGGCACCCTTTAATTACACTGAGTAAATCCTGTCGATAGTACCCAACGGTTTTCCAGGTCGCCAGAATCCCACCGGTTGGAAAAAGAGACAAGCAAGATGTAGGCTCTCCGGAGACATCCGTAGTACATGTCCTAGTCTAGCCTAGTGCAAATAATACATATATTTTATATATTTAAATAATTGTAAAAACTCTTACTTGCTTTCCATTGACCAAAACAGTGGTAATAAAAGGACTGATTGAATCAACAGTGTGATTCAAAAGACTTGAACAGTAACGTACAGCTCTCCAATATCTCAAAACGCCAGCTCGGTGATAAAGACCACGCAGAGCTGCTTCTACAGTGACACCATTTACCTTAAAAATACAGTATGTGATTAAAACATTCTTAAGTGAAGCTTGAAATTTTCTCAATATTTATTATCATTGTGATGTATCAAATAGATTATTTGAGAATTTTGTATTGTTTATGTTTGTATGTTTCTTATAAGTATACTCAAATATGTAGTAGAATGCTATTTTATGGTTACAGTTGTTCATTAGCATACTATATAAGAATTACATGAATTGCATTCATTGTTTACTATTAATGCCATATAAGGCTATAAGCGCCACTGTGTGTGATTCAAAGTAAATCCAACACATATTCTAGTTGCATATGAAGCAATTACCTCATAAGAAGATCCCATTTGTTTCAATAAAACCCCCCATAGTTGACAGTGGGCATAAATATTATCCGTAGCCTTCAATGCATCCAAAATTTCCCAAACAGGTTTATCTTTAAAATGCTGGAAATTAATGGTAGATTCTTTGAAAGCAAGACTCTTTGGAACATCAGTCAAACTCTGATAACCAATATATTCATGTTCAAGTTGCTTGAACTGTGTGAATACTCCTTCTGGTAGCTCTCCCTGGTTCATGAAATCAAGATGCTCTGAAATGTATTCACAATTCAATGTGTATTAAATGAAATCGTTTGAAAAATGGAGAATGGTTTTATAAATATTTATTTTTTAAATTTAAAATACATTTAGTCTCTTATTTATTTGATTGTCACATATTGTTTATTCAAATCTATTTTTAATTAACGGGTGAAAGTCATTAAAATCAATTTATGCCAATTTTTGGTTCTTATTACAACCAATATATACATCGATGACCATAAGTTGACAGTTGGTCTTCCATATATTAGATAATTAAATATATTCCAATAAAAATAGATATACCAACCCATGCAAGAGCTGGAGATAAGATTTTGAAGTCTTCCAATTCTGACTTTGACACTGTCACAGTATCCTTTTTTAAGCATTGCAAAAAGGTCCAACATCTCCTTAAATTGAGGATCTCTCATGTGTTCTTCTCTTATTAGAAGGCAAACAGTTGGGCGACCTGAAAGTCGCCAGTATCGTCCAACAAACTGCAGCTCTGTTTTTATATCGTCAATAAGTAAAGACATATCACGGTACAAATAAAACTCTGATACCTCAAATATGAGAGGATAGCAGAGGACTGTCATCCCACATACTCTGTATACCTAAAACATTGATAGATTTTAATTCAAATATAATTTTACTGTAATTGAAAGAGTGACTTTTAGAAGCTTATCCGATAATTAATAAATATAAAATAATAGTTTTATACTAAACAACCAACGTGGAATGATTCTATAAAAATTGACAGTGAACAATTATAGTTCAGAATTCAGGGTATCATTTTTGGTTGCCATCACCAGTTGCATGCTTTCTACCTCCTTTATTTGACATGTAACAGATGGAAATCTTTAATAACATACATCATTCATAAATAATTCATCAATAAATTCAAACATATGCCATAATAAATGCAAATGGTTGAATCTGATTTTTGGTGCAATGTAATACTAGATTGAAAATACATAAAGTAGAAAAAACAACAATTACCTTACTAGTTCCTAATGAGCCTACTGGCCGATCAGGTCGCCCGGTTAATCCAAGTTTGCGACAGACGCCAAGTTCTTGATAAACATTGACCAACTGAGATGAGCTGCAAATCTGAACAGGTTCTACTTCATGAGGAGTCTGTGTCTGAATACCGTATGTCCCCATCATTGCTTGTAGTCTCATCGACTCAGCTATTAACACTATTTGAACTACTAAATCTGTAGCAGTGCCCTGTTCAAAATAAAGCCCAGTGTTATCAGGTTTAGAACACGAATTTTAATAAAAAATACTCTTCAGCGGATTTGCTGACTACAAAGTGTTCTTAAATATACAACTGATTGTAAATTACCTGGAAAGCCGAATATCTGCCAGCTTTTCTGGGCCGATTGTAAGAAGGAAGATACCTCCTAATCGGGTCTAGTTCATTTACATGAAGTAAACCACCAGTCAATAACTGAGCAATCACAAATACAGCTTGCCCCCACAAAAACATTCCACCACTTTCTAAAAAAATAAAAAAACATTTTGTTCAGTTTAAGTATGGAAAATGCCAATGTAAAATCATTGTTATAATGTCGTTTCAGCAGAGATAGGTAGATACAATCTGAATGCAGCAAAAGTAAAATATTAGCTGAATTCATCCTTACCATCGGGTAGTCTCCTCGATGAACCTGGTTCATTACGCTCCGAATCAACCATTTCTTTTGGCACATAAAAATACCATGGGATTACTGGATCTACAATATCAAATGAATAGTTTTATTAGTTGTTCCAGTCTATTGGCTAGCAGCAAAGATGACAATTATTGTTTATCATTTTGTTACAAGTTGAGCCTCAACTTGACCTGCCTATTTGTCAATTTAGCTGAGTTCTGACATTTTACAAGTCTGTTAAATAATATCTACAGAACACATTTGGCACAGTTACAAAATATTGTCAATATTGTTCATAGGATATCAGAAGATTAGTTATTTCAATAAACATTCTCAAAAATATCATATAGTTTCATTATCTTGCACTTAAAAAAAAGAGTGTTTGCAAACTTTGGACTAAGGCGGTAAAATAAATCAATATACTTTATAGTTTCAATAGATGATCAATGCAAATAAGAGTGTAAATCCTGTTGTAAGTATGATTACATTACCTCCATATTCATCTGTGAAGATTCTTGCCTTCAAAAGTTTCTGATACTCTTCCACCTGTTCTGGGAGCGTTCTAAATACACCATCAATGATCATGAATATGTAAAACAATGGCCATTCAGATTCAACCCCATCAAAATCTTTCAGCTCACCTTCTTTGTAAAACCTAAAATAAATATAATATAGTCACAACTTTCCCAAACTATCAAAATTTAAAGCTCACAGAGATACAATACAAATACTGATATAGACAAAAGCATTTATTAGTTGGAGATAATTTTTCATATGACCAATGATCAAAATTGATGAAAATATTATATAATAAATGAGTATTACCTTCGATTACTATCTTCCAAAGCACTTTTAAAGCCATCGCGACTGAATCTTTTCATTCCATATCGCCCGGAGAGTCTTCGTATGATATTGCTTTTAGTTTGATTTATTAAGTGCTCTTCGTGAGTGGCGAAGGCGGGAAATGAAATAGTTGGTATTAATGATGCATCCACACCCTAAAATTTCATAAAACATATCATCATCTGTCTAAATACTTATAGCAATATTGTGATTCATAATGATATAAAACACTACATGATTTTACTAGAAGATATGTCTCTAAAGATATGTATCTCTCTGAAGATATGTATGTAATCTAAAAACAATCAAACGTTTCAGATAAATAAAAACTAGTCTGTTTCAACACGAGTGTGTGAATGTTATGAATCTGAGAAAAACTTTACTCATAACATGATGTAATAAACCCTTATTCATTCTTCATTTTCAATATAATTTTCTTAATATCAATTTCGTTATTTTAACAGCACTTTCCTGAAAAGCATGTGTTTTTCGGTTGCTGTTTTCATTGATATGTTGATTCAATTGACAGTATAGTAATAATGGACAGCAAATGTGAAACTCGAAGAAACTTTCGCTCTTCTACCACATGTACAGTCACTGTTAAAGAAGATTAAATTGATAATATGAATAGCGTTGAAACATTGTTACCTTTGAACTTGACTCCTTAGGTAATAATGTTTCAAAAATACTTCTGTTTCTATTATGAGCATCGATATCTACATATATAACACTCCATGATGCCCCCTTGTCTCCAAAAAGGTTACATCCATTGATAGCTTCCAAGGCAGATTTTGCCATACCTGAAAAATATTAACACAATGATTTATAATAATATTTTATTCATTCTGATGTTGAATGAAATGAATATGAATATAATAATGAAGATATTTTATACAAAATTCACATTGAAAAAAAAATTCTTAAATGCTGTCTCCCAGTTGATATTAAATATGATCAAAAATTCAAAAATGATATTTTTCATTAAGATTTATTTTTTCAGTGCGATCACTTTGCTACAATAAAATTTAAATCATAATTAACAGTTAATCAAACTTGTTTCTATTACAGAAGACATTTTTAAGCTAATTGCAAACTCACCTATCTAATACACTATGTATGTGAATTTTGTCCAGCCAGCATTTAAATTGGTCATTATTTATTAGTAGAAATGAAAATGAAATAATAAAATGAATAACTAAATTACCGATTGAAGAAGCGTGGATTTCAGGAGTACCATCATTATATTTTGTACCTCTTTCCCACATCCCATAATCAGGAGTTCTGTAAGCTCTCTCCACATAGTAAACCAAATTCTGGACGAAGGCCACTTCATCCTAAAATAATATGCATTGTAATGTAGAGAAAAATATTATCAATCATTTATTGAATACTAGACTAGTTTTTATTGCTACGTTTAAAAAGAATTTAAACATATTGATCGGACTAATAATTTATTCTTTCAATAGTTAATTTTATTCGTTTTATTATCGCGATAATATTAAAATATCCTGTTCATTCACATTTCAAAATAAATTCACAAATTATTAATTCTAATTTTTTTAAATTGGATTATTGATCCACCCATATATAACATACCTGAGTATAGATAATTTGTAAACCAGATGTAATCATTTGTACTAAAAATATTAAATAAATAGAAATGACATCGATCTGCAAATGATTGTATTCGTCATCCTTAAAAACAATCTCCCCAGTAGTCAGATGAAATTTGCAATGTAGGGCATGAGCATTACATTGTTGGCTTTTGAATTTTTCCACGCGATTAGATTGTTTTATCCAGCATTCTAAAATTCCACGCATGCACTTCACAGCACTCTGTCCTAATTCATAAGATTTGCCTCTGTCATCATCTATTCGTCTGGAAAAAGAATAATTCAATATTGTATGCTCAAAGTTTCCTTCTGTACAAAAGGTATTTAATTGATGTAAAAAAACTCTACTTATTTCATAAATAACATCTTTTTATGCATCTGTATGGCCATACTTGAAAATAAATGACATCAAGAGATACATGACAATCATTTTCTATAGTAGTTGTATATAAATTTGTCATTATTTTTTAATTACAGGGCACTCTAATAATATAGATGTGACGTTAATTGAACTACTCTAAATTGAAAAGGGTATAGGTGTTTAATTTTCAAAAATTAGTCTAGAAATACAGTAACTAGGAGCAAAATCTTGTTTTGAAATATTTTAATGTTTTTTCACTATAATTTGATTATTTACACCTTGCATTCACCATTCGCAATTAAATGCAATTAAAATTAAAAGTTAAATATTTTTTCCCATTATCCATTGCTCATATGTATAGTAGTGATTAGGAAATGACTATGCACACAATAAATAATATTGACTTCCGACGACTGCAATAGAAAGATTTTAATTTTACTGTAGATAACAATGGATTATTTCCATCTGAGAGCCAACCGCTGATATACTTTGTAAAAAAAATTTGCCTGATTTATTCAAGTTAAAATAATCAATATGTATCCTGCTTGATACCTATTCAAGCCTCAATAGTAATATGTAATATGAATTTATTCATTGCCATGCTATTTTATTGGTTAAGACATTCAATTAGTAGACATTGAAGGAGATGGCAACTGCAACATGACTAATTTGAATCATAATGTTAAATTTTGTGGTCACAATGTTATCTGCTGTAGAATTTCTCATAGAGGCAGTTGTGTTTTTAGCTATCTATCAGCATTACCGTGAGTAGTAGAAAAAAATTAATAACCTGACCTAAATAAAAGGTTTTCCAAATTGCATTGTGGTTTTTATATTGCGATTTCATTATAAATTTCAGTTTAAAAAGTAATTATTGTATTATGTAAAGCTGGTCTGACCAACCCAAATTGCCCCACAGATTGCATTGGTGTCGTAAAATTGCCCCACGGGCCACATTAATTAATGTCCAAAAATTTTCCAATCGTTAAGTAGAGTGAATTTTTAGGGTGCTGTGAGAAAATCTTGATTCAAAAAAGGTGCCGCAACCCAAAAAAGTTTGGGGAGCACTGGTTTAAACAATCATCTTGTTAACTCTACTTTTTCAAATAGGTAAAATTAACCCATTAACAGTTTTTTTCAAGGAATATTTTTGTGTCATTTCTCAATAACTTCGGTTTGAGGGCAAAATCTAAATACGCATTGCTTTCAAAAAATTAGGAGTGAATACCAATTACCGGTATGCTTGATAGAGACTCCATACTGCAGCTGCACAGTAAATACTTTCGCGAACACTTCCGATTTCTGTATCACAAGATAAAACTGGAAAGAGCCCTGAAATAGGACTCTGGTATCTCAGCAATTGACGTTTAACTGTAAAAAATAATTATATGTTAGTTATGTTGCTTTTAACAAAACATGGTTTTCTGAATTTCAAGATATATCTCTACCACCGCATTTCATGGTTCATCCCATGGTGTGACATTTTTATGTATGTTTCAGATTTTTTACAGTGAATATCTAAAAAGTGATCAATATACAGTTATCTTATTTACACTAATTATTAATATTAATTACATTAATATTAAAATTTTTACATGAATTTATCTTTTGTCATTTGAAAGACAATAACTTATTAGATACTTACAGATTAAATATGAAAAGAAAAGTTTGAATATGAACATTCAATATTGATTAAATATGAAAAGAAAAGTAAAAAGGAAAGATTCAATACTTTCAATTACATGCAATTATGGATTTTTAAAGATTTACAAAATGAATTAAAGAGCATTTGATCCACACTAAAGTGGACTAATTTTTTTATGTACCCAAAGTAATTTTAACATTTAGATTTAAATGTCGAAATTAATTTGTATATTCAACAAAAAAAAAAGTTTCTTAATAAAGTGTAATCTTTTGTCACAATAATATTATTATAATAATCTTGATTATTACCAATTCCATAGTAAATATCCAGCTGTCTAACAGATTCTTCATAATTGGAAACTTTCAAGAATTGATAAGAGTTAATTTCGTCAATACTTCCCTGCCGAACCATCGAATCTTTATGCGGATGGCGCAACATGATTCAGGTCTAAAAATAAAAATGAACACAAATAAATATAAAATTTCAGTTTAATTCTTATAGCATACATGAAGCTTATAACATACAAGAATCAAGAATCATAAGTGATCATATTATTATTGAAGCCATTTTATTAATCAACGTGAAATACTAATTTTTAAATATTAATGGTAACCAACGATTCAGTTGGTGGACAGTGCACATTTTAGTGTTAAAACAATTGCAACTTTGGCAGTGTAGATTTGACTATTTTAAGGCGGTCATGACCAATGCACTGGCGTGTAATCTCCAAAAAATTGTGCCTACTATTTAATAGGACTTAGGAACTGGAACCAATGCTTAATTTACATGTTGAATAAATTTCTCAAACATTAAAATCTAGAACATTATTTTTGAAAATTGATGTTCATATCATAATATATTAGAATTATGTTTATGGAATCCATTAATATATTTTTCATAACTCTGCCTATATTTGTATTCTGTCTTTCATGCCGTAATGCCTTGTGAAGTCGCTGAATTGAATTTCAAAACTTATTCATCCAAATAACCTTAAAAACAATATTAATTATTCTAAAAAAAAACAAACAAACCAAGATCTTAATACGATAAGCACTTAATACTAGTTATCAGATTTCTTTGAACACTCGCATTTTATTGTATTCAGAGAATTTGGTGAAAAAATAGTTTTTCAAAATAAATTTAATTATTAAACTTAGGGCACAACAAGGTTAAATTTGACGTTTAAATAACTTCTATGTTGCCAGTAACATCTGCCATTAATAATGATGTGTGGAATTTGGATATTGAACACTTTGTATTCGGTACTTGCATTGAGTACTAGTACCCAATACTTTATTTGAATAGTAATGAGTGAATAATAAATAGAGTACTTCTGAAAGTTGCGGTTACTTAATTATGAGCATGATTACTATAAGATTGATACTTTTTTTGTAAATTTGTCACAAGATCTAAAAAAAGCACGAGAAACTAAAATTTTCCGACAGCCAATTTTACAACATTAATTTGGTATTAAATACTTACAAAAAATAGTACTGGTACCTACGAGTACTTAAAAGTACCACATTCGCACAGTACTTATCATAATAACTAATAAATATAGAAATAAGCAACAAATGTTTAAAATCGGGACTGGCATATATATGATTCAGCACGTTCAGTATGTCATAATTTGTAACCTTATATTATTTAATGATGTTCGGGCTATAAAGTTAAAAATAGATAATATTATGATCGAATAAAAATATCCAAAATACTATCTTAGATGTATATTAATATAATATGTAAATAACACACATGCTACACATTAGAAAAATGTTCTTTTAAAAACGTATAAATTTAAATAATTCAAGAGTGTATAACAGTTTTTATAAAAAGGATGAGCAACAAATGGTTGTATGTTTATTATTTTTAATGATTTTGTTATTGAGCATATTATAAAGAAATCTGTATTAAATATTTGAATTTATAACATGACAAATACGTTGTTCTTTATAAATAATCATTTTCTTTGATATTTTGAGGCCTCGATAACTTACAATGCTCTAAAAAAACTTTGAATGGTTCCAGTCCTAGCCTTATTTTGATTTTGAACAGTATTAATTTGTTTATGATTATTTTGATAATATAGCACCTTTAAAATAAAACGTCACATACGTGTCAGTACCGGCAAAGGAAGTATTTTCTTTATTCAAAACAAGCTTCTTATTTACACTAAGCGCAATGGTCTTTCACTTTTATCAGTTTGCTAGAATTAGTGTAAGTATTAGAATAATAATAAGGAATCAATTTTATTAATTTTAAATAAAAATTCTGATTAAAAGTAATTAAAAGTAATCTTTAGTTTGAATTCATATGAAATCAATTTCAGTTTCAAGAATAAAATTAGTAGACAGCTGCGGAAGACTAAGATGTGTAGTTAGTGCATATTACGGACTGTGTTTATGGCATTCGACGTTTGGGTAGTCTTCGCGATTTTGTCTTTCATAATCACAAATTGTAAATTTTCGAAAGTTAGCTTTGTTGTGTTCGGATGACGGCAAGAATCTGCAAGATTATTACGAATCGCGTTTTATATTGTTGACGAAAGCTTATCGCATCGTTCTACAAAGATGTCTGTCGCTTTTGTGCAGCGCGGTAATCGCCCGCCGCCGAACACCGCGCAAATTCAGAAGATGCTCGATGAAAATTCTCATCTTATCCAGACGATTCAAGAGTATCAAGCGAAGGGACAAATAAATGAGTGTATACAATATCAGCAGATACTTCACAGAAATCTGGTGCATCTGGCGTCTATGGCGGACGCCTCTCAAAATATTCAAGCGATCCTTCCTGTGAGTACTTTTTTTTTAATCATTCTCAGCACTGTGCATACCTGTCATTTTGTTTTTTTTTTTTTTTTGTTAAACAACTGGCGATCTGATTTAACTTAATATATAAAACGTCGTTCGTCGGGGAATAATTATGTTACTGCTATTATTTACATCTAAGGCGAGAGAATGATTTCTTAATTTTCCAAATCATTTCAGCCACCTCATCAGTTGCAGTCCGGTGGCGCCCAACCTAATCAGGCCGCACCGCACGGAGCTGCTGCCGAAGGGCCGAATAATTCTTCAAATGCCTATCCTCAGGCGTACAGAGGTCCTCCGGGGCAACCTTCGCCAGGAGCACCGCGTCCTGCTGGAGCTCCTCAACCTTATGGTCAGAGAGGTTACCCTCAGGGTCAGTATCAGGGGCAATACCAGAGCTCAGCTGGCGGAAACTATCCACCACAGACTCAGGCGGGATACATGAATCCCAATCAGCAAGCATACGGTCCGCCTGCTGCGCAACCACAGCCGCAAGCCTATCCCAACAACTCAAACTACGGTCCGCCTGTCGCTGCTTCCCAGACTGGTGGATATCCACCTGCAGGGCACCAGGGCGGAGCATACCCATCATCTGCCATGCAGCAGGCTTATGCCCCTCCTGCAGCAGGTGGACAAGCTCCCGCCAATCCCGCGCCTTATCCAGGAGCTAGGGGAGCAGGCTCACAAGGTTACGCAGGAGCTGGGGGATTCCAGGGACCGCCATCAGGGTACGGTCCAGGTGGTGGTGGTGGACCCTCTCCGGCGGCTTACAATCCAGGAGGAGGACAGGGTTCCTACTCTTCGCAACAATTCACAGGCGGTGCCCCGCCTTCAGCATACCCACCTGCCCCTGCGACCCAACCTAATCATTCATCACAAGCAGGTGCCGGATATCCTGCGCAGGCTGGTGGAGGAGCTGGATATGGTCCTCCTTCCTCACAGGCTCCCACTTACTCCTCACCAGGAGCACATGTTGCCAATCCTCCCAATGGCAGTCCGCAGGCTACAGGTCCTAATGCGCCCAACCAGCCTTATCCTCCGTCCGGTCAGCCTTCCGGTTATCCTCCTACTGGCCAGCCTCCCTTCTCTAATCCCTCATCACAACCAGGTAGCCCTGCCCCTTCTGTTTATCAAACTCCGACCTCTCAAGCTCCCAATAGCTCTGCTTCTGGCTCTTCGCAAGGTTATGCTCCGCCTGCCCCTCAATCTTACCCTCCTCCTGCTGGCAACTATCCTCCTCATGGTTACGGTTCGCATCCTCATCCTCAGGCTGGCTATCCTCCCTCTCAGTACCCTAACTCATCATATCAGTATTCTCGACCTCCTGCCCCTCAACCTCCACCTCCACAACCCTCTTATGGGGGCTACGGCTATCAACCCCCTGCACAACAGTAAATTTGCCCCTGTTCGATCACATAGTATCATAATTTCCCACTTTGCTAAATTCCGAAAATTGCTTTAACCCCACAATTTTGACTGGGTAAATATCATTCACTACATATTTTACCAAACCAATAGTGTGCATATGATCGCGTATTGGATTATGTCTCGTTTGCCCAATTTAAAATTGTTTAACACATTCATGACGAATGTATTATATTGACTGACATCCGAATTAAATGCTATTCTCCTTTTAAAATAAATGAAGGTAATACTCGAGAATCGAATCACGGATTGAAATTTATTTATTCACTAAATAAATGCTGCCTTCCTGAACTGCCATTGGATGTTATAAATAAGTAATTTAACACCATGCTGCAAATAGTTGTAAAATTCCCTGACTAATGACTACCTCGATTTTTGACTGCAAACTGTAATATTAAGATACAAATGTATGTTGATTTTACATTTTTTTTTTTTATTAAATCGATACAGCTGTTTCTAAAATGTTCAAATTTTGTATATTTTTTTTAAGATTTGCATGCCTTTAACATGAATATGTAAAATAATTTGGTAATGTCATAATATATTTAATCATAAAATAGCTTAGAAAGAAGGTTAAGTAATTTGAGTATGTGTTCCTCATAATGATGCACTCTTACCATTAATAAATTCATACCTAAAAGTTCTATTTGCAAGGTTATTTATATTATGTTAAATTGGTCACAGTTAAATACTAAAATATTGAGTAATGAAAAGGAATAACTTCTTGATGTTTCAAATAGTGTAAATTGCTACCATCTATTTTTTGTTATTTCAGTGCGTCAGAGTTATATAGTTAATTTTAAACATCGCATCAGTGATGAGGAAATACTAGCATTTTAGTTTTGACCTTATCGATATTTTTAAGTGAAGTAATTTTAATAGGAATCAAGTATTTGTATTTTTAAAGATATGTGTTATGGGTATTATTAAAAATAGTAATAAAAAATGTATTAAGTATTATGAACGAATTGAAAAACATTCAAAATGTTTTTTAACGTCAAATGTTGAGTGAGATCCAATGACTTAATATTAGTGTTTTTTTCTTCCACTCTTATGAATTTGCCTGCCAATTAATTTTTTAAATGCATATTTGTATTAATTCACGTGGATATGCAAGCGACCCGTGTCTGCAAAGGAATTATCTAAATAAAACTTTTGTTGAAGAATCATACTTATAAAGTGCTTGTTGAAGTAGAGAAATTAAAAAGAACAAATAAAATGGCAGATTCTTTATTCCTTTGTCACAATTTGTGTGCTATTCATTTGATAGTATTGTCATTTGCTGTTGATGGACTAAAAATTACTCTTAAGCTTAGTCTTCAAATCTTATCACATGAAATTTTGTAACCTTGTTCCTTATGCATATTGCATGTTTTATGAAAAATATTGGCTAGAATTTATTTAAAATTCTTTCATCCAATAATTGTGTACATAGAAAGTTGATTGTGATGTTATTAATGTTATGTCCAATACTATTTTATATTTTATTTTCGAACGAATTGGTGTGTACAATTATTACATGTACAGTGTTTTGTGAAAATCGGACTGTATGTTTTTAAATAAATGCTTTTTTTTTTAATACATTGTAAAGTTAATTGTCCCATTAAATGTCACCATAAAATATGTATGTATTGAATTTCAGCAACACTTGATATATTTTTTTTTTGATAAACTTGAATAAGTTTTTATCACATGCAATTCAAAACCCCGGTCCATGGACGAGAAAATATAGTTTAAGGGTAGTAAGTCACAAATAGTTTTGAAAAAAGATTCTTCTTACAAATGGTAGTTTTAGAAATATGCAAACTTTTATTATTTATATTAACCTTTTTTTCCAAGCTCATATCCATTAGTATCAAAAATCAAACTCATTTGAATTAAGAGAGAAGTCTCACTTATATGAATGACCTTGTGTTAGGTTAAATATTTGTATGCAATGCTCATTTAGGGGCATCCTTTACTTTTAAGAATGGTAACAGTTTCAAGTCATTAATTGGAAAACTTAGATCTTATTAGTGTGTATATAGAACATCAACTTTAATTTAGGCATGATTCAAAACATGTATTCACTGTACCGCCACCTGGAAAAATTGGGGAATGTCAGCAAATTAAGAGTATGGATACCTTATAATCTTGTGAACGGAATAAATCCTGAAAAATTGAATCTTTATTAAACAGGATAGTAACAGGTGATGAAAAATGGATTACTTATGAAAATATTGACTGTCTTGATAAGGATCAACCATCTCTATGAGATTGTGAAAAAAAATAATGAGAACATCGAGGTATAATTCATCATAAGCTGTTTAATTGGTGCAGATACATATCCGTTCTGCAGCTCCAAGGAGTTTAAGAGGAAAACCATGAAAAAAAAAATACCACTTAATTCTGTTCCTTATGATTTTTTTGGATAGAAAAACCTTAAACTGATAAGCAGTCTATCAGGTTGTTGAAAATTTCTTCCAGTCCAAATCCACTAATTCTTATGAGGAAGGAATTGATAAGCTGCCAATAAGATTTATTTATTATATATTATTTAAACCGTAAGTGGTGAATACAGTGGAGTAATATACTTTTGTTAGTTTTTTAAAGTGAAATAAATGTGCAACACAAAAAAACTAATGTTATTTAAAACCCAACCACAACATTAAGGCATACAGAAAGGAGCAAAGAAAAAGAAACAATAAATTATTGTAATATGGTACATTTGATTCTATAATAGACGACTGGTACAGGTTAGCTAACTTAATAATTACATAAATTTCATGATCGTTTTATATTTATTCAGAAAATGTTAATGTGGGTAAATTAAACGGGCGAACGCTCTCATCGAATATATCCTCTTCTTCATTTCCATCCGGAATATATGTAGGGAAAGGCGGAGCTGTTGTCAGTTTCCTCAAAGGCAAGATTGTATCATACAAATAGCACAAGCCATTGATATGCCCAGCGACTCCAACTCCCTCCACCCAGATGACATTGTGTTTAGTGTTGATTCGAAGAATTCGAGCTCCTCTTAATGTCCGCCAGCTAAAATGAAACAAAAAAAATCTTTATGTTAAATGCAGTCATTGACTGTCAGAATTTGGATTCTTAGTTTAACTGGGAGACTATAACTGACTTACTTTGGTCAGTAACTGTACTTGATTGTTTTAACATTATAATTATATTTTACATATTTTGTCAAAGATTTTAATGCATTATTTAATAATTTGAAATAAATACAGTCCACATAGATTATACCTGGAAACATTAAACCAATAAGTCAAAAATTTATCTATAAAATCAATTGGAAATATTTATGACTTTTTATTCTTTTTTAACGCTTGCATACGGTGCTAAAAAAAAATCTCAAGCTCCGATGCTGTCCACTCAGTCGACTTTACGTCATTTTGTGATTATAAGGTAAATTTGAATGCTTTTCATGTATTTCTCCT
>JAGVSQ010001506.1:0-28892 GCA_022683975.1 Rhyacophila evoluta | reverse complement strand
AAAATGTGTACGGAGCGGGAAGAGTTACTCAAGTCGGTCCAATCAGCTGTTGGACGGATGGGGAATCGAACCCGCATTTCTTGGATTGCTAGGGGCGTATGCTACCAACTACGTTAAGTCTGGAGAAAATCAGTTATTAGGTGTTCAATATTTATGAAAGTATCTTTTTATTTATTTAGAAGTATATTATTTTTAATAATATAGATAAATGTTTTAATAGATGCATTGAAATAGATAAAATTGAAATAAATCATTGAAAATAATTTTAAAAAGGAAATATTATTCGTTGAAATACGACGAGGTATTTACGCACATAGAAAATCTCTGGATAAATAAACGAAATAAATGTTATCGTTAAATATGTTTTATCATCCTTTTATCACAGGTTTCGAAGCTATGTGCAAAAATTGAGACGCAAAAAAGCACGTTTTTATTTTAAAATAAGGTTAAGCAAATGCAAATACATTTATTTCCGTAAAAAAACCTTGTAAATCAAGTATATTTAGGTAAAGTAAATGTTTCTAAATATAGGTAAAATATGTATTTGTGGTATTATATTTGAAATGAGATGAGTGCATACGGTTTGAGAGCCGTTGTTCTAATCGACATAAAATTACACGGCTGCAACGACGTTTGTATTTTTATATACTTTTCTCACAATTATTATAATCTAATTACAGGGAACACCAAAAGATGTATAACTGTACCGAGAGGCTCGTTTCCATTGTAGGATAGTCGGAGGTACAGTCACGCCGTGACGGTGAAGCCGTGAACCCAATTACGTGACAAATTCGTATTACCGTTAATCGCTAGATAAACTCCTTGTCAGTCGGGTAACCATTGCTAAAAACATATTAAATGAATTTATTTTGGTCAGAAAGAAAACTTTCCCAGAGAATTCTAAACATTTATCATACATCACTTCAATTAAACATTACAGTAATATATCGTTCATGTCAAAGTAATACCACCCAGAAAAACTCCTTCCTTGAGATTAATTGATTTGAATGAACGTTGTAAAATATATTTCAAATATACATAAAGTAAGAAGAAGAAATATTTTTTTCAATCAAATGGTGCTAAGGACACTGATGTGGCTTCAATCCAATCCATGGTTGAAGATAGAAAATCTTTCGAAGAAAATATTATGGACTGGTTTTTACTTCTCAGCGCCCGCGCAATTAAAACGGGTATAATGTCTCACAGTACAAATTAATATCTCGTAAGCCACATAGCAAAAAATATGAAAGATAAAAAGAGCTCCCTATAATCAAAATTTTTAAATCGAATTGAGTATTTTTTGTCATTTCAACATTTAAAAAATAGTTAATTTAACAGTATCATTAAAAAATATATGGAATTTGATATAATAATATAATATAATATAATAAAAGAGTTATTATCACTTAAAAAAAAAATTATGTAGTGTGGTATACGAGGTATTGCTTCGTAATGAGCGAAATGATATTTAATCAGATGCTTGAACTATTATACGTATGTAATATCGTCGTATTCATGGAAAAACTCACTAATTGCATTTTTTATCAAACCTTAATTATACTGAAATTGTTAACTAAATCAATAAATTAGCAGGAAATATTCTTTGGCAAACAAACTAATTCGGCTGTTTAGTGTATTTTGGTTTATATTTATTTTTATGCATACTAAATTGTTTTGATAATTTAAAGTTATATTATTTATGTGAAAATACAATATAAAAAAAAGAAATATTTAAGGGTACCCTATTTTTTCTCGCTTATAAAATACTGTGCCAAATGATAGAATAGAAAATCATGGCCATGACAGCAAATCCATGTAAGGTTATTCCGCCTATAAATAAAAATGTATCTATGATAAATCTGTCAGATTAATATATATACATACACAATTAAAGGGAAAATAAGAAATGCATATATATACATTTTTTTAAAGATAATTATTTTCAATAATAATTTTACTGATCTAAACACATTGATTGTAATGCAATTATAGTAAATCTACGCATGGTTATTTCAAAGACTAAACTCTATTTTCCAAACAGTGTAAAAATCAACGCTGGCCCAATCGAAATAGCTATCGAAAAAACTTATCATTTTGATTTTTTCCGAACGTTGAATAATTTTATAGCTGCTACTCAGTTTCCAGTCACACTGCTAGGCACTGAAAAAGAGATGAACAAGAAAGTCTATGCGTATTTTTTATAGCTAAAATGTACGTTGGCAAATTTTTCATACGAGAATTTTTCAGCCAATAGTTCAAGCCTTTGGACACCTGCTTAATTAAGAAAAAAATCTATACACTATTATGAGAATTTCAGTACCGCACCGTGGGCAGTAGGCGCTCTTGAATTTTTTTTTTCAACTTCTGTTATTTTATCACTGATTAATAACTTGCATATTTTTGACTTTCAATACCTTTTCTAAGTACTTTGCATAAATATCTGACATTTTTATAGTATACTCGTAAGTCTTTCAAATGTGCGAATATCATTGCACGTACTGGCTAATTTATCTCATCGTTTTTTTATAAAAAGGAGCCCACTCAATTCAGGCACCCTTGTGCAGTGCATAATTTTGATATAAACACGCCTTTTCTCTGATAATAACTACAAACAGAATTATATTTATCATAGTTTTTTAATATTTTCATTATTGTGCGTATCTTTTTGAGTATGAATTCAGTATTTTGACGTATTTATTGAAATTGTATATTATTTATTATTATATAATACACATTACACAAGCTGAAGCTGATTTGAGAATGAATATACAAGAGTTACACTTTTAATAGAATTGTATTAATTCTACAGTAAATAATATTTATAACAACATTTTATTTGTTATTTATATATGACCACCTGACATCAGATTAATATATGTGTAGTATTCCACCAATTTGTCTTCTGTGACAATACCACAATTCTTGTATAAATTATTAATAACATATCATTATTTCTTTTAAATAGTTCATTCTATATGAAATTATTTTACGCTGACAAAAAATGAACTTTAAAAATACAGTAAGAAATGTCGTACTAATTCGACAAATATAATTAACGTGTTCTAGCTATGAGTACACAATTTTTATACCGTTTATTCTTTGGGAATTATTAAAAGAAAAAAAAATCACGTCAAAGATAAATTAATGCCACTCTTTTTTAAGTGGACAAACGAACTAATGACACGTTGACAGCATTAAATGTTCGGACCTGCTATTATGACGTCATTAACGGGAACATGAAATAATGACAATGTACAGAAGATGCCAGAAATTTAATGACACATCTGAATATTATTTCTCGACGTTCATTTTATATGGCATTATTAAATTTATTTCGTAGTATTTGTTTTCTTTTGGTATTCTTAATTATTTTTTAACTACTTTGTAATAACTTCTACATACAGGAGTGAGATGGTGGGGCATGGACAGGCATTCGTCCATTGTCAAATTAAAACATACATAATATCAAGTTAGTTTTTTCACCATGCTTATTCCTAATGTGGAGCGTTAAATCGATATTCGCAATGTGAATACATGTCTTGACAGATCATTTTTCACGAGATTGGTTTTCAGCCTAACCCAATGGGCATCCAATCATGCATTTTAAGATTTTTTAATATTTAGCAAATGTAGGAATTGAACCCAAATTTCCCGGATCTGAGGAGTATACGCTAACCTCTCGACTAAACGATTTTTAGCCTTAAGTAATTGTATAAGAGTGATAAGTAATAACAAATAGTACTGAATTCTAAATTATTTAAAACTGGTAAAATTCCATATGTTAGATCACTGTTAGCGATCTGGGTTTCGCCTTTCGGCATCTTCAGGCTACATGTGGGCAGTGAGCGAACATGTAACATACTACTGTACTAAATAGTACTGAGATTAAGCGAGCCTCTTGTAAACGTATTGCCAGCCCACACCTGCATATTGTTCATACATAATATAACTATATATACGTTTATATATATATTATACTTGATTTTCAAAAAATATCTTTTTTAATGTTGAATATGAAATTAGTCTAAAATTCTAAATATATTCTCTGGCCTTGCAATATTTTTAGATCTAGAGAAACCTCCAATTTTGTGAATATGGCAAAGATTGATGCATACTATGTTCGCTAAGAAAGTAGAGCATAATATATAGATCTATACAGTGTGGATATGTTCGCTCGAGAAATGGAGTATATATACCTCCATATTGTGAAGATTTGAGTTGAGTTTTTTTCACGAGAATGTATGGTCAGTCAATTGGAGTATCCTGCCCTGCAATTTGGATCTTTAAAAATCCAGCAGCTTTGGGAATCGATCCCACTACCTCACACTACTACTGTCTTGATAGACAGTTGGATACAAGAACGGGTGAGTGCTGATATGATGAGTTTCCTAGACAGTGGGTAAGTATAGACATTCAAAGGGTAATCGACGTTTCTAATATTTAATATGTCATCCAGTCGCCATTGAATGCATTCATTCGTGCTTATTTTTAAAATACATGACGATTTATATATTTTAGTGTAGTAATTTGTAGTAAATTCGATATTAATTGCTTAGAATTTTTTCATAACTTACGATTTTTAGAGATTTAATTAAAATATTTTATTTTTTATTGCTTATTTGGTTTCGTAAACATATTTTATTAAAAAGAAACCAAATTAAATTTAAAAAATATAAAAAAATATTTTTCTATAAATGACAACTTAAAAATATAAAAAAAGAAACTAATTGACTATGTTGTGTATGTGTAGATATTGTATTTAAAGTAGCAATGATATGGAAGATGTATATGTCTTTGGATCCTTCGAATATAACATAACTGATCTAGGCTTTGGATGTGTATTAACTTTTAATATCCATGATGAAGAGAAGATATCACCAATGGAATTCTTTAGTGATTTTATTTGTTTTTTTCTGTCTATATATATATTACTTCTGTAACAATGTCGATGTATATTTTAAAACTGCCATTGTCGAGAATATATTCTCGATTGCACACAATTTTTTTCTGAAGTTATCACTTACCTGCGTTGTTTAATAATATTTTGAAGACTTCGTATTTGTAATATTATATTATTAATATCATCATTAATAGACAATCATGTGAAATTGTTTTAGTTCCGATAATAGCTTTACGTGTTTCAATTTCAATATTATCGGTCAAATGATATTTGGCACAATAATTAAAGACAATTTAGTGTGTAGTGTGAATATAATGCAAATTAAAATAAAGGGAAAACTGAAATAAAGGAAAAAAAATAAAAGAAAATAATATGTTTTAAAATATAAATATAATATTTATTTTAACAATTCACAATTAGGTAGATTAAAGAAGATTCTTAATTATTATTACTAAAATGATACTTAAAATAATCAAATGACTTAACAGCGTTTGTTTCATTCTTATATCTATTGTAGAATTGATTAACCGATCGCTTTGAAAGGGATAAAAACGAACACACTCAAACATTTTTTTCTACATAATATTATAATCACAATTTAATATTCCTGTACATATTTAGTACATACACAAAATAACTATAAATATATATTCGATCAAATTCATTATGTGTTTAAAAATTATTAGCAACCATTTATTATAGGAATCACAAATCAACATGTTTTCTTTTTGAATATTGATTCGAGTTGAACAAATTTTTTAATGATATAAATTTACTTACAATAAAAAAAACCATACACAAATCAATTCTTACTTCTGCACGAGTATTATTTAAAATAATATGTTATTAAAAATACATATAAAGATTTTGAATTATTGTGAAAAAGTTCATATTCAACATTATGTATTTTTAACTATCATTTACGTAATTATATGCAAATAATTATTTTATGCTATTGCCCAAATTAAATAAATATTCAGATTGTTTATTTTTATATTTAAAAAAGAATCTAATTTATGTTTTAAGTAGAATTAAAAAAAAGCGAATAAAATATATTGTATCATTGTAATGACACGTGTTCAGTTAATATTTAAATATGTTTAATGTTACTAGAGTGTAAAAAATAAGTTTATTTTCAGGTAGTATTTGTCGAAATGCAAATATGAATTTATATAAATAGGCATATGTGATCATTCGTTTGACAAAATTATGTAAAATTTGGGCAATGTTGAAATCTTTTAAGCCTCTAAAAGAGTATTTGAATATCAAATACACCTTTGAGACCCACACAGCGCGTGCCTGGACCCTAAAAAAGGGCCATCTCACTTTAGAGGAGTCAAAAATTCAAAAGTAAATATTTGCATATTATATAAATACTATTATATAACGGCGTTATGCATCTTGCATATATGCATACAACACAATATAACTAAAGAAAAAAGCGTGCGGAAATTAAATACATTGTACATCCATTATTATAATAAACCAAATCATATTGAATTTATTCCATACATGCACAAATAAACATTTATTTTCTAAATAGGGAAGAAACAAATTGTAATATCAGTATAAGTGAAATTATAATGAAATAGTTTTTGAATGATTTTGTACTTTATATTTACAATAATTATTTTCGTTTTTAAAATACAATATAAATTTAACTAATAAAATATAAGGCGTTAAAGTATTCACAAATTGTTTTATATTACGGTATACATTAAAAGCATCTATTTAATAGTACATTATTTACTAAATTTTGGTTTATTTACAACAACAAAAAAACTATATAAGGCCTTCGGATTAGTAACTTTCATACCTACTCTTAACTACAACTAAAAAGCTGTCTAATTGTTTAAAATATTTTAAAGTGATTTTTTTATCATATTCAGTCATGTGACATGTTATTTGAGTGTGACATTACATTCTATTTATTTTAAGAGACATTTATATGAGACTATTATAATAATTTAAATAATAATAAATATCAGATCTATAGTTTTTTTTTAAACATTATTTCATTAGATTATTAATTTGCCGCTTTATAAATAATTGGAAAATATTGGAAAACTTACAAATATATATTTACAAATAAAATTCAGATAAGAATTTTATAAAAAAACCTTTTTTAATTATAAGCTTTTATTCAGGATCGTTTTAGCCGGTGAATATCTTTATTGCTTTTTCTATCCAACCAATGCCATTTTTCGTAGCTTTGTCTCACTTCCGCGCATTACACAGTAACGTAATAACGAACAATCCATCACGGCTGATTTTATTTACCATTTTTACTAAAGCAAAATATTCATGTACTTTTTGAAAATATTCGAGTTGGATTTAAATATCAATATGAACTTTTTAAATCGTGCGGTATATTTCCAAAATGAATTTATTTCACTATGACGAAATATAAAGTACAAGATTTTGTAGAAATAGTTTTGTATATAAAAACCATATAGCATGTAAACCTGTAGAGAAAATCAATTTTTAAAAACATGCTGTATGGATTTTTTACACAAAAAATACTTGTCCGGAATACTCTACTTACAATTTTAGCATAGTGGAATAAGTTTACTATAGAAATACACCTCTTCATAATTGCTGAAAACGTTAGTTGACTCGATCTATAAAAGAGAGAAATTTCTGAATTGATATTGAATGCTGATATTCAAATAAATGTATGAAATAGCATGTGGCATATTATTTAATGAGTATTCATAGAATTTAGAGTGATTTATTTATCACCCGTAATAAAAATTCTTGACTCCATTGACAACGAATCATTTTAAGGATGCAAGTTACTCATCACTCTCAAACACTTCAAACTTAACACAATGAGTAAATTGACTATGTTGAAAGAGATACAACATCCTTCAAATCAAAACAGAGCGTAGAAATGAGAAAAGACTTGTTAATGAATGGAGATTTTCAATGATAGCGGAAAATCTTCAATATCAACATTTTAAAACAGAAGACACAAGTGTGTGTCTGTCTGTCACTAGTATTTCTTTCAAACAGTGAAAAGTGGCGATATTAAATTTTCACCATTGACTTTTAATACCATCAGTGATTGTTATTTTGAGGCTAACAATAATCTGTACATGCAAGAATTGGAATAACTTTGTAATTAAATGATGAATTTATTTTAATAAAGAATTAGTTTGAATCCATCTCAAGCATAGCCGTGTATTAAAGCTAGTTAAAAAATATATATTTAATATGTAAGTCAATTAATTTAATAGAACAAATATAAAATTATGATCAACTTCATAAGTTTATAGTTATAATTTGGTAAGGGACAAATAGATTGTAGGAAATATTGTGTGAGAATTTAAAAATAAATCAGCTGCAGATAAATTATTTTGAAATACGGGATTAAAATCGCCGGACATTAAAAATTAACGGTTTTTCTAAAAGATGCCATACTTATATTAAGAGGGGTGTAATTTGTTAAACAGAAGACAAAACTGACATGGCAACACTGCCTTCGTCTTTTGTTAGGAGCTTCAAAAGGTGTGTGAATAAATTCGGAAGAATATGTTATTCGGTTGGTCAGTACAACCGATGAATCCGGTTTATAAAAGGACACTGGTGAGACAATACCTTTTTCATTTGAATAATTGTTCATTTAAGTCCCCCTCGGTAAAGATATAATGCACGTCTGTGTCCCCCTATTTAGTGTAACGAGCTTTATTTTACCCCTGATTTTGATAAATAGACAGACAGAAAATTTACTAAATGTATCCATATTTTTCTGATTTGACAGTGTTTCAAAATGAATAAATATATAGATAATATTTACAACATCAATATACACGTATATACTGAATAGATGTACGATATATTGTTTTCGATACTGAATAAATGTATATATCCTATATGTATATCAATTCAATTCTTTATTTTGAAGCGTACATTATTGTCAATTTACAGTAAAGATATAGACGTATTCATTTACCATATATAACAATTTACACTCCAAAAAATCTTTCCTATTTTGAGATTTATCATAGTTCATAGCACTCTAACTAAATGAAAATAGGAGACTTGAAAGGTTGTTATATGCGTTAGTATCGTTTTAGTTCAAGAGAGTTTGTTGATAATGGTTTTACAACCAAGAGAGATGTAAAACAAATTCGTAGTGTGGAATAAAAATGTATGTTTATTTTAATCGTTAATCATTAAAGTTCTACCAAGTAAGCGTCAATTAAACTAATTAGTTAAGAGTAATGAGGTTACATGATGTTATACATACTCAAAACGCAAGAAAGTGAGTCATATTCATTTAAAAAGAGATATAATGAAACGAGTGATGATTCTAGAGATATATAAATTTGACGTATGTTTAAATATCCTGTGGATCAATGTATTACAATTCGGCAGGGGATATAAAAAAAATGTTATATTGTTGGTAGTCATTTGTTATTTGGCTCATATAATAGTATACATAAGACATTTTAAGTCTCGCATACTCTCTAGAAAGTTTCATAACCACATATTATAAAATCAGGACTCTTTTACGCTTTGAAATCCGGAACATTTACACGACAGAATGAACTGACCCATAACTTCAAAGACAAAAATATGGACCCATTTTAAGTGATTATACTTTGGACAAGAATATATGAAATAACACTGAGATTAATATGTTATATGAAGATCTTAATAGAATTTTCGTTAGTTTATTTGCTGTAGTAAAGATAGTAGTGTCAAGCAAACTAATAGGAAAGGACATACATGACGAGGCGCAGAATTTGCTTGATCGAAAGAGTTATCTGTGGATGTTTTATATTAGCGTGCTTAAGTGGGAAATATACAGGTTGTACAGAGGAGACAAATATGGAGGGTATTAATTACTTTATAAATCCAGACTCCAGAGTTGTTGCGTTTTTGATGACGAACATTTGTAACGTTGTTGGATCGTAGTTATATTATCTACACGGAATGTTTTTTTTGTTCGATACGGTGTCATAATAATTTCAGCGGATAATTCAACGATACCGATTTAAATTACTGTAGAATTAGTTTGAAAGGTAATACATACCTGCTCATTGAAAAATGTTTCCAATTTTTGCATGGTATTTCACGATTGTTTCGCAAATTCAATTTTAATAATGTTAAACTTTTTTATTTATTCACCTTTTGCTTTGGCGCGTGTATAATTTTGTACACCGTAAGTGCAATACTTATCGTGTAAAAAATAACACGCTCTGTAAACTATTCATAACTATTTCGTATTGTAATTATGTAAAAATAAAAGTACGTTTGTCGATAGATCTTTGTAGTACAACATAATCATACTGTAATCTGTCTGATTTGGTCAATTCAGGAGATTCTGTCTCACTTAGATCCCAATTATCGAAATTAAGGAAATTTGCATATTTCTTGTCGCTTCGTTGCCCTTGTTGGTAAATGAGGATGCTTTATTACCGAAAATTACAGTTATAATAAGAATTTAAAATATCCAATACTGCAGTACAGGATAATCATCGAATTAAACGATTGGTTGATGATTAATCCAATTGAAAATATCTGTTAAGATAACTATAAACTGGAGAAATAATTAAACTCTACATTCGGATTATATTTAATTAAAATATATTTTAATTTGCGACAAGATTCAAATTAAACTGTACCATGTGGATTTTAATACACTGTACTTCATAACTTTTAAATTAAAAATGTCTTAAGTAAAAACTGCACACGTGTTTCCAACCTTTCGGTAATATTCCACGGGTAATAAGTCGAGTAATAAAGTGATGAAAATTAATTTCACAATAATTGTACTTGAAGAAAACTAGAGTGCGAACACAAATGTGAATTTCTATTATGTAAAACTATTGTTTATTGTAACGCCTGTCAGTATAAACAAAAACCTAACCGAATTAAATTATTCTTGACGATATGATTTAGTAGATTTTATTCATTCAATATTGATAGGTACAGACAATAATGATATACGTATCATACGTTATCTGTATAATATTTTATAGTAAATCGGGGTCAGTTTTAGATGGCATACTGATGCCTTAAAGTACGAATTTGTTAACTACATTTACGTAAACTTTACAAGAGAATATTTAAACTGATTATGTTGTTATTTATTTTTGCGATTATTTTGATATAAAAGGAACACATTTTACACGATTTATTTGTACAGCTGCTTACAAATGACACGTTTGACAGATCTGAAGACAAAATATTGAAGTTCTATGTTTCGCAGTGAAGATCTCAAAGCCCAGTGGAGTTATGAAATTTTATTGGGACGTTTGTTCGATAAATTTAAACGACTCTAAGTGGATTTATTAATTTACTTGAAATCGTCAGTTAGTTTGGAGAAAGTAATGTTAATATGTATAAATATGTAAAGTTTTTTGAACTGATACGTACATCGATGTTTACCGAAGAAACCGCTTTCAAAGAACCTTATCTACCCTAATGTCCCTGTAATTTTATATGTATTATATTGAGGCAGTCGATTTCCGTTACATGAAGATAACACACGGTATAAATATCCCTAAATTTATCGAATAAACATTCATATCTGTATTTATATTTTTACATGTATTAATTTTTATATTTGTGATCGATTGACTAATGAAAGATTGTTGACTTAGGTTGGTTTATATATTTATAAATGCAATCTTTGTTCACCACAGAATATGTACTTTTAAATACGAGTGTATAATTTTGACATGTATATAAATTATCTTAGTAGTGGAAATCATTCATAAAATTGCCTTGGTAACGCTTTCGAATACAAATTTTAGAATACATAAGAGCAGTAATGTTTTAGGAAAATATTTGGTTCAATATATAATATTTAGCCGATTCGCTATAAATATTATCTATATGTGTCAAAACATATAAACAAAATATTATTAAAAAGTAAGTATATTATTTGGAAGGATTGTATAAATTCTCTATACATTGTCTTTCCAATTAGAGCAGTTTGTAGCCTGACAATTCGGGGTATGCGGATTTTATTCCCCATCGATTTTTAAAATATAAATATGCATGACTCGATGCCCATTGGGTCGAGAAATTGTTTTACAAACAATTCTTGTTAAAAATAATCTGTCAAGACGTCTTTACGGAAATCCATATACTCCATTTTCAGAGTGGATATATTCACACTGTGTAGATCCATATGCTCCACTTTGGAAACGAGCATGGTATTATATATATTCTTTAAAGTGGTTTGCACATGGTCTGAAAGAAAATATTGTACTGTTGAGCATCAACTTTGAAAGAGTTTTGCTAGTTCGTTAGTCAGTTGACACAAAACGATGGAAAATATACAGGACTGGAGAAGATATCTTGAAGGAGTAAAAGCCCATTGAATATTGTACTACTTTTATGATATATATTGGTGACATTTTCAAAGGCTTCAGATGGGCTCTAATTGTGGAGTGGATTGGTTTGTTTTTTACAGTCGACGCACATCTCAGCATGCATGATACTGTAAAATAGACTGGTTTCTTTCAATGAAATGGTCAGTTGAAGAATCAGTCAACGATTGAAAATAGACAGGGCGAGAGAAGATTTCTTCAAGAAGTAAAGGCCCATTGAATACTGTGGTACTTTTATGATGTGTATTGGTGATATTTTCAGATAAGCTCTAAATGTAGATCGGTTTGTTTTTTTTATAGCCGACACAAACCTTAGCATGAATGATACTGTAGATTAGACTGGTTTCTTTCAATGAAATTATATTTTTAAAGTGTTATGGGTTTTTTATGAGATTAAATTTACATGTATTGTGAAATGGATTCGAATTTATTATCTACAATAGGCGTCTTGATCAATCCACGTCGATGGAAAATCGGAATTAATTTGAATTTATAAAAATTATCGTCTTTTTGTGAAATAAAAATCGAATTGGTCATGCGGTCGCCAGGAACGTGACTGTGTCGCAAAGCGTTATAAATAAATAACAATAATGGTATTCCTATATTATATATAGCAACACTGAAAAAAAGTGATGAAAGAAGTGATTCACTAAACAATATCCAGAGATTTAAATTCTCATTATAGAATGGAGATGAAAAAAATATTCAACTTTTATTATACACTCGTGATTCGATTAAGTGTTTAACACCGTAAATCCCGCAACGATAGATTAACACTTTAAAATTTTATGTTGGATCATCTGTTACGATGTACGTAACTCCACAAAACATAGACGGACTTGTAAACAGTCCACTTTAGAGGAAATGAGCTGATTTCGTTTTATTACTGTTAAATGTGATATTTTATGGAATGACAAAAAAATGATTTGCATTTTTTAAACTACGGAACCAATGCAAAAATGTAAGTTACCTTTTATCTTAAAATATCTATTGTTAGGTTAATTAAATTAACTAAAATATTTCTGGAACTATGCTTGCAATGTATAATAAATTTGGTAAAAAGATTAATGTACTTTGATGTAAAATATTGATTTATCTTTCTACAGTTATAATGTGTACTTAGAAATCAAATACATAACCTACAATCTATACTACGTCTGAAGACGTCAAAGGGTGAAACCAAGTATTGAATAATTAAATGTTGAAGTGTGCATCGCTTCAGATAGTTTTGGTTAATAAACCGAAATTTGACCCCTGAAAGATCTATGAAGTGTCGCAATATTATAATAATATATTGTTTTGAAAATATTAATGCTTTAATTTATGTATGAAATTTTTCACCTTTTCATATTAATTTTAAGCGGGAACTGGCACGCCAGACTAATTAAATACAAAGAGAATAGTGATACTATAACGCAAACATTACCAGCCATCTTGTAATATTATTTTCTGGTAAGTGCAATGTAAATTGAACATTTTACCAACGGTATTTATTTAAAATACATGGAAGTAATATAAATTGATAAAACTTATGGAAAAACCATTGTGAATTTGATTAAGTTGCAACTATTATCAAAATAATAAAATTATATAATGTTTCCGTAAATTTAAAACGGATTAAAATATACATGTATGTAAGTACTTACATTATTGACTTTATTAAATATTTATCGTTGCCTCAAATACGTCAAATATATGTATATGTTTGTTTAATCAATGATAATTAGGTGTTATATAGATTTGATGATTTGCGGTATCAATTGAATGAGCTATATGCACTTAAGTAGGATTCAAAGTGTTAAGCAAACTCGGTACGTGAGAAGCGTTTAGCTGGCGAGTAGGTACTCGATGGGAAAAAAATGCTATCTTTTTTTCTACTATCGGATCGAAATATTTTTTTAATGTGTTACTACAATGATAGTACGCTTTATGATTATTGCGACTTGGTGTTTTTTTTTACGTTAAATGTTCGTTAGGAGCACGATGACTGTCATAGAATTAGGACAGGTTTCTCACAGACAATTGAATCAAACTGGTTTAAATGATCCAACTGCTACTTGAATCATATCATACGTCAACTGTTTACACAGTGTTCAAAAACAATATTAACATTATGCAAGTTATTATAATATTAACTAAATATAAAATCAAAAACATTGTATCGGCTTGTACTAAAGTATTTCGCATTATGGGTAAATCTAGTAATGGCTTTTTGCAACTACAAAATGACAACAAATTAAGCGTAATATTGTTATTAGTACAGCCATATTGTCTTAATATTGTAGACATTACGGCTGATTCTCTAAGATCAATAATTATTCAATATTTAATTAACAATTTCGCCCCCTAATGGGCTTTTTATTTGACCTCATATTGTAATACCGGCCCTGTGTATCAAATGAATATGGAAGTCACTTATCTGTCACGTGTAGATGTAATTTTAATTATCCAAATGTATATTGACGAATGAACGAGTATTATATGAACACAGCTCGCAACTCTTGATTTTTACTAACAAAAAAGGAATGTCTTTTGCGTATTGTTAATAATAACACAAAACGTTAATTTTGAAGATTCTCATACGAATAAATGACTATATTTGAGTGTCTATTACTTGAGATCTTTTTTATCGAAGGAATCATGTTTTAATTGATACAACATACGAGTTTTGCTTACTATTCATAAGATATATTAGATTAAATAGGAAGAAAGTGGAAAGCTTATAGCTCCCCAAAAGATATTTTGAATATATTACAATAAAGAAAAAATGTATAACGCTGTCGTATAAATCTTAGCATAAGTGATAACAAAAGTTACTGTCAAATATGACGATTTATTAAAATACTGCGTTAGTTGTAATACTAATTTTTTAAGCACTCTGTAGTTTTACCAAATAAAAGTGATGTATTGTCTTTTCAGTGACGGTAAATATAAAGACGAAAGTATATTATTATTAAATGAAGGGGATGATAATTTTGTAGGGTAGATATATTTACTACGGCATTCTTGGACACTATGAACAGGTTTGAATATTTATTTTGGTTTTCATATTTTAGTAGAGATTAACAACAGGAACTTATAGACGGCTTTTTCGCTTAAGTATTTTAATGAATGTTTAATATTATTATTTTTTTATTAAACATATATTCATTTTAAGCTAGTAAGTTCGCATTTTTTAAATACCTGTATAAAAACTGTAAGTGCAGATAATGTAATTCTTAGAAGGTATGTATTTTTAAATACAACTGATAATATATTTAAATAATCGAAACAAAATAGATATAATAAATTATTTCAGTAATATATTTTTCAAAATTATGTTTACATTGTACCTATGTATTTCCGGAATATATAAAATACGATAAATCACCAATCATGTGGGATCGGTGGTGTTTTTCGTGTTTGTTTTTTCAAAATTAAATTTGCAATGCGCAAATCGATAGTGGTCGGCTGCTCATTCCTCTTTCTGTCATGCACTGCGTTGGACACACTGGGAGAAAAAAAAAAAGAAAAAAAAATAAACAAAACAGAAAAAATAATTTTGATAAACGTCTCTATATTTCGTAATATATGTGTGTCATATAATAATAATTAAAAATATGTTTATGTACAAACTTAAAAATAATTTTCCAATATTTTCAAAATTAATTAAAAAAAAATTAAAATAAAACAAATAAAACGTCACATACAAATAAATACAATAATAATAAAAAAAAATGCTTTGTTTACATTCATTGTGATATTATAAAATAATGAAAAAATGAGGATGATGATGATTACTAAACAGTCCACAAATATGAATATGAAATTAAAACAAAAAATACGGTTGCATTAAATATAGTGAAATAAAAAAAAATGAACAAAAAATAAATCGAATGATATATAATTCAACATAAATGGTAAGCGTTTAAATTTCTTCCAGTGTCCACCACATTTACGCACATAGTTCACACCGTCCAACACCAAGAAGTATGGAGCGTAGATACAAAAAACATCGATAAAACAACATAAACAAAAAAACAACATGAACTGAGAACTGAATGAAGACTTCCTTAAAACATTCTTATAATAAACAAAGATCACAGTATTGACGAGACACGAGGAAGTTGTACACTGGCTAAATTGGGCACTCACCATTGGGTGGGTAGGCAGGAAGCAGCGGCCGGGCAGCCGCTGGTGCTGATGCCGGAGCGCAAAGTCTTCTTAAGAGCTCCTCGTCTCTCCCCTCCAGCCTCGCGGCCATCAAGAGAGCCAGAGGACCTCCTCCCTCCTCGCACTGACCGCCTCCGCTGCTGTTGTTTCTGTGGTTGCTGGCGTTGTTCTCCAGATAAGTCCGCACCGCCGCAATGTGCCCCTTAGTAAACACATGATCTTGCACAGAATATTTATGGCTGTACTTGAACTGGCAATATTTGCAGTCATCAGGTCCGCGAGGTTCTACATCCGGTGCTCCAGAGTTCTTCTGGACGGCCAGCTTATACTTCTTTTCTTTAGCGCGGGCGTTCTGAAACCAAACTTGCACTACACGTTTCGGCAGACCGATTTCTCGTCCGAGCATCTCACACTCAGCCATAGTCGGTGTTTTGTAATCTCCAAAAAGAGATTTCATTATTTTAACTTGGAGAGATGACATTTGTGTTCTAAAACGTTTGCTCGAAGAATTTCCACCGGTCGAATTGTGGCGTTGGTTACTCTGCGTTGAACTTGGTGATGTAGGGTTGCTTTCGTCGTCGTAGAACTCAGTGGTCTCGGACATGCTATCTGATCGTTCATCACATAGTGAACGTTCGCTGAGATCAGTCGCTGGACCAGGTTCACAACCGCCTCGTTCGTGATCCATATTTACTTTCATCGGTCGAGATAAATCAACAGGCTTGCTTAGATCCAATGGTATCTCTCCTTCTGGACGACCAGTTTCTTTTGCTTCGACTCCATTCTGTTGGGCAACAGCTTGTAATTCAGTTATGTATCTCTTCATTGACTCTTCGTTATACTGTTTAATAAATTTCTCCATATCTGGGTGGAAAGGTGGGAATAAGGGGGGCATCATGTTTGCCCCCCCTTGGGAAAAATTTCCTGGTTTATCACCTTGTTGAGATCCAAAGCTGGGTGAGGACTCCATGCTAAGTTCCTCATCAGGGAGAGCGTCGATGTTGATTTCCCCACGAGAGCATTGATCTGCATGCTTCGTGGTTAAATGACTTTCAAGTGCACTTTTAACTTTAAAAAGTGCCGGACAGAAAGGGCAGCGTTTGTTTATTACTTGCGCGTGGGCTCTGAACTGGCCTTTTCTTTCGCGCGCCCTAGTGTTCTGAAACCACACCTGAACAACACGTTTCTTCAAACCTACTTCTCTTGCAATGTTCTCCAACATTTTTCTCGATGGGTTTGATTCTATTTGATACTTTTGGTATAAGTAATCAAGTTGTTCAGGTAAAATTGTCGTTCGGAGTCTTTTATCTTTTGGTTGATCTCCTGAATCGACTTCGACTTCAAAATCCTCAAATTTTCTTTTGTTCATTTGGTTATTCAACATCGACATCAATGGATGAGGAACTCCACCAGGATCACCTCCGCCTAAGGAAGCGTTCAATTGTTGAAGCTGTGCATGCTGTTGGAGTATTCCAAATGGAGAATCTGGCGGATAAGTTGGAAATAAACTAGGGTTCATAATGTGAACCAACTGATGCTCGCGCCATAATTCAAATCGTGGGAATACTAAATTACATTTGTCACATTGAAAAGTTCCTTCTTTCTGTTCTCTATCACGGTCTGCAGTACTCCCTCTCTCACTCGGAGTAGGAGTCGTCACAGGAG
This sequence comes from Rhyacophila evoluta, assembly GCA_022683975.1. NCBI lineage: Eukaryota > Metazoa > Arthropoda > Insecta > Trichoptera > Rhyacophilidae > Rhyacophila > Rhyacophila evoluta. Next base: position 10,826 of record JAGVSQ010001506.1, on the reverse strand, counting down.
ACAGTGGATAGTTTGAGCTAGACGGTGTCGGTGTAATTGGCTGCTGAGGCATTGTCATAATGGGACTTGCTGGTACACTATGGTGTTGAAGCTGCTGTTGTTGAATTTCTTGATGTCGTTGCATTTGCTGTGCCATGTGATGCGTCTCTACTGTGGTAGTACTAGAATTTGAATCTTCGCTGCTTAAAGTTGCAGCCACTTGAGCAGCAGCTGCTTGGGCTTGAGCTGATCTCTTAGCGTCTTCTTCTTTAAAACAATGAGTTTTCTGATGTCTAATTAATTCATAATATCTCTGGAATACAAGTTGACACTTTTTGCACTGGTAGTTCAAACCAGGGGTGCGCTGAAAGCGATTCGCGCCCGCTTCATCGGGAATACCCGGGAGCGGTTGTTCTACGGCCGGTTGGTTTTCATAAACCTTTCTAGCCTTTTGTCTTGCATTCTGAAACCAGACGACGATAACTCTGGGACTGAGTCCCAATAGCTTCGATAGGTATTCCAAATCATCGTCTTTTGGGTATGCGTTGTTTTCGAAGAATTCCTGTAGGACTTTGATCTGATAGTCCGTGAACCTCGTTCGGTTGGCGCGCTTGCCGGATGACCCGCCGGAGCTGTTCGACCCATTGGAATTGCCCCCGGAAAGTCCAAATTCATTTAAACCTCGGCCGGGGCTTAAACTTCTGTTTGGGGTCATGGGTAAGACATTCGGGGGCAAATTGTTTGGGGACGCGAAATTTTGCGGGGTTAGCTTTGGCGGAAGCATTGACGGATGATGCGATCCCGAGAGCTGCTGAACTTGAGGGATCGCGGATGCAGGAATTGACTCCAGCTGCGATTGAATTATCGAGCTGAGAGACATGTGATTCGGAGTAGCAGGACGAGACATGTTTTGAATATGATGTTCAGATCCTGTCAGACTTGGAACGGGGCTCTGTGGCGGCAGCCCCATGGGAAAATTATAAATTTTATCTTCTTGGTGTTTATTGTCATAGGAATTGTACTTATTGATTTCATCGCAGTGAATATCATCATTTGGCTCCATTTTAACTAAGTTTTCTGGTTGATGAAATGAGATCGGTGGGGTAGGCGCCGGTGATGGTTTCGGCCGCTTCTCTGGAGGTTGTTTACCTTCATCAGAACTAGCAGAAGAATTTAAGGGAGTAGTTTTCGTTTCTCCCGTCTTTTCGTATTCTTCAAGATTAAGAGTCGTAGAAGGAGGATTGTTAAAATTATACGGAGAGTCCTTATTCCTCTGCCTCTCCTTGAACAAGGTATTTCTGAACCAATGTTTGATGACTTTAGGAGGTAGTCCAGACTGGCCTGCCATCTCGTGTATGGCGTCTTCACTCGGTGAATTGTTGATATCGAAGTGCGCCCGCAGGATCTTTAGTTGATCATCTGTAATGCGCGTGCGCGCTCGCTTCTGATTGGCAGCTGCTGCGTTTGCCTAAGAAAAAAAAAAATATAATAAATTAAAATTATAACAAACGATCAAATATTATCGTATTCATTTCAAATGACATAGCATAATGTACATTTTTATCGACAGTTGGCAATAACATAGAAATGGAAGACAGAAATTAATATTAGGCAAATGATATAGGAAATGAGCAAATGACATTTCTGAGTTTATATCGTATTTGTATAATAGTTGAAGTATCGATTATATCATCGTACTTTGATTTACCTCCGATTTTTATCAAATTATAGAATACTCAGGCTTAGAATATGAAGTCTTGTGCCATAACAAAGTTTTATAATATTTAAGTATTAATACTACATGTGACTAAAAACTAAAAACATGGTAAATGATTGATGTTTAAAATTGTGTTCTATTCATATAATGGTTATTTCAGAGAATTCCACACAATGAACTCTTTCAAAAAAATAATATATATCTGAGATCAAAGGCATCCAGGACCTTCTTTTGTGTTTCATATGATTTGGTCTAGCTACTGAAAAATTTGTACCTCAGTCCCGAAACACTGTAAACGTCAAAAGAGCGTGAAAAATCGAAATTCCGATACCGAAAGCGGCTAATTTGAAGGAACTTTATATCCCTAACTATTTTCAAAAACATCTCAGGTGACATTATTCTAAAATCAAGCCTTCGTTGCTTAACCTATACAAATAAAAGGAGGTATGTTTGGTTAGGCAATATCCTCTGGCAATTCGTATGATGAATCTAACGTCTATCACGTATGAGTTATATGTGAAGACAGATATTTTTATATGTGATTGTGTATTTAAAATAATCAACGACTTTGATAACGAGAATTTAGTCAATGAAAATATTATACCTATCAACAGTATTAAATTCGTAATACAACTTATTAAAAAATAATTATACAACTTGCACACTGATTAAATAATTATATTATGTTGTGTTACTGTAATTCAAAGAATTAGTTAATTTTTGCTAATGACACCATTGTCAAAAACATTATTAATACAATATCTTGTAGAATATTGACATTAAAATAATGATGTAGAAAGTAAAGACAAATTCTCAATTAGTATATGGTAGCTGAGACGTTAGCATTCGCGTTTTGTAGCCGGAGATTATGGGTTCGATTTCTACAGTTGCTGGATTTTTAATGGGTTGAGCATTGTCTCAATCAATTCTCGTGAAAAACAGTCTTGCCAATATCCATATAAATTTTTTTTGATGTGGTCATTTTAATACTGTTGAGATTCATTTTCTTCGCTTTCGGAGCGGACATAGTATATGGAGAATGTAAATATATATTAAAAATGGGTTTTCAGTTTATATAACATAACATGCATTTATCGATATTTAGTAACGTTTGGCAGTGATTAATATACGGTAGCTACGTAATAAGTAATGTAAATTTATATATTTAAGTAAATAAAGAATAAGTGTTGGTTATTTTTTAGAAATTTAGTTAGAAAAATAAATTATGAATTTATTTAATTTGGGGTCGAATTGCGTGCGTCCCAATTTAGATGGCACGCAAGATTCTCAGGTAAAACGGCAAATATAAAAAAATGTAATAATGGTTTTACGGATCTAAATTTGGGCTATTCTGGAACAAAAGGATATAATGCTGTGCATTGCCGCTATCTCCCTCGCTCTCGTGGGATTTCGCATCCCTTTTGTCATTTCGTCTTGACAATGCTTGCACCCGAAGAATGGTTCTGAATAAACAACGAACACATGCAACTTTCGACGATATTGTATTAGTATTAGTGAATTCTATGTGTCAGTGTTTGTGCGCATCAAATGCTATCAATACAACAGTTTTCAAACAGTTATCGATTATATAATATTATATCACTGATGAACCATACCACATGCTTTTTCCCGCCAAATATGTCATTGAGACACAATTTAAAATATTTTTTTATTCATATTAAAGATTCATTATTTATCACATCACAGCTTACTTGCCACGCAAAGTAAACGCTTCAGACGTAGCATATCATATTTTATAAGCATAGTTAGTAGAAAGGCATACTTTTGATCTGCTTGACACTTAAGGTAATAGATACAATTTATGAATACAAATCGCGAATATTCATACACGAAGAGGACTGTTGACAGCGAATCATCGTGAAAGACATGCTGTCGAGATACGTTTTTATATTGTGGAAATGTAGCTTTCCACATGCTTGGAACGAGAGTATGTTAGAGTAAAGTTATGAATTAGCCATTTACGCACAAAAAAATATGTATGGCAATATTTTAATATATATCCCAAAGTGGAGGATATGGATCGATACAGTGTGAAGATATCTACTGCGGACTGCCAATCTGACGATGTCTTTGACAGATTATTTTTCACGAGAATTGTTTGTCAGACAATTGCTCAACTCAAATCAAGCCCGTAACTCCCGGATCACTAGGCGCACACGCTAACCTCTACGCTACATTATGACTATGATTTATATTATAATGATGAAACGCGGTACAGTAAAATCATTTCCCACTAAAATGCTATTAAAATAGTTAATTAATAAAACAATTATAATTAACGTTTATAAAATAAAATGGTTATTATAGACGGCATAGCATTGAGAATTTGTCCAAATTATAAGTTTCAAATGCAACATATTCAAAATATGCTTCTATTGAACGTTAAGTAATGCGTGTGTTTTATTTGTTACAGTTTGAGAAACGCATTTTAATAAGAGTTTACCATCCATTTGCAAAATGAGATATACAATCGAAAATTATTTAACTAGCAAAAAAGCAACCGTGGATCGTTACGAGCTACAATTCTTGTGATATGTTGTCAACATTCAGCGTGTGATTTGGCCAGGTATATTTTTTTTAATGAAAGACTCAAGGTGCAAGCACTGCGCCTTATCCCTTCTATTGTTGAATCATAGTGATTGCAATTAGGTAGATACTTATCAGGGTTCGAATTCACATATCTAGTTTTAACGCCAATAAATGCATGGTTGAACTGGTACATTTCGACTAAATAGATAGAAAAAATCCATTCTCTGACTACTTAACAAGGATATACCATAGCTTTTTTAGAAATATTTACAGTTTATGTGCAAGGTGCATGTTTGATAAATATTTTTTTTTATTAAAATAAATATAAATAGTTATCCATGGTCAATTTCTCGATAGGACTGTATATTAAAAATAAACACGGTATAAGCTTAAGGGTAAATGTATTTATGACCGTGTTTAATACATATCGGATTCTTTAATGCTGCGTTTATTTGAATGATATTGAGTGAGTTTACAACGAAGAAATAATTGTATCAAATTATAGTTCTGTACGTTTTAATTAGTCTTTCGTTAATTATTACGTTGGTGATGCCATTAGTATTACTGGTAACGTTCTCGCAGTTGAACCGTTGACAATATTGGTCGATATGGTTAAAATTTTATATACTTATATGTACAAGCATTTTTTATATATGTAATGAATACTATTAAATGATAGTATTTGTTAAATTTTGAATTGAAATTCAAGTAGTTTTTTTTATATTCCTTTCATTTCATTATTCCAAATACCTCGATTGAGTTATTAATGCAATATTAGACCTGCCGATTTTTATCACATGCCAAAGAAAATACTTGGAATTATAGAAATTTAATAGTGGTTACTTAGTTTTTTTGATCAATGTTAAGAAATCGATCAGTTGTTTATGTATATTTCGAAAAAAAACTCATTTGTAATGATATTTTCTATTATTTTTTTTAATGCTAAACCTGATGACAAAGGTTTTTACGGCTTAAGCAATTAATTATAGAAAACGTAATGAGTAATAAATATTTGATAAATACTAAGAATTAAAAATCATTTATTTTCCTTATAATTAATTAATTCAAAACGATCTTAACCTCTGTCATGAATTTTGTGAATTTTATTTCTTAATATTATTACGTTTTCGAGAAATACGCATCGCGAAAGTCATTACTTGATAAAAAAAATAGTTTGCAAATTGTAATATATGTAAAATGTCACGTTCAAAAAGTTAACTATGTGGCGCGTTTGTATTTACGTATTACGTATAAATAACTGTTTTAGTTAATAGTCGATAACATTCGAATCGTAAATTAAGTTTTTTTCACGTAGTTTCTTGTAATCATTGACAGATTCTACGGCAATTTAATTTATTAAATATTAGTCCAAACATTTGCATTTAATTGTGCTTAACCTGATGATTACAATAATAATTTGTTTACATTCCTTATTGTTTATATTTCGATAAAACTAAAAAATCGGACATTTGATATACGTAATGCAGCGTAAGACGTTAATTGGCGAAGATACGTAACACATTTTATAAAATTTGCATTAAAAATTTAAAATATCTAAATATTGGTTGAATGTTATGTATAATAAATTATATTCATAATGGGGATAATAAAACTAATCACATTAGACGTTGACGATTTTAGAAAAATCCCATATTTTTAAGGATTATAAATACGTCTACCTGGTAGTGGTAATTTGACCTAATAATAATATATTTAATCATTTCATAGAATAAATAATAGTTTGTATTTTTACCTGCCAAACGTTTCTTTTTTCGAGTCAAGTCAAAATGAATTTTGTTTGTAAACAAGTGAATTAAAATATATGCAGCCACGTGTGTGGATGTATTATGTAATATGTAAATATTTTTCTTATAATTTATTAGAGCTGTCTTACTTACCGTAAATTACTAATATATATTATGTATGTTACATGCCAACCAATGATAATAGATTTTTAGTTGTCACAAAATGCAAATTATGTGTAAATACTTTTTGGATTTTTTATTGAGTACGTATTTAATTTAAATTTTAGATAGTATTAATGTAATTCAAATTTTAATGTATATGATGAAAAACCTGTTATTGCCAACTGTCAATAGGATTAGACTCATTTGTATGTTAATAGTTATATACAATGTGATAGAATGTATGAAAAGCATTAAAATCTTACCACTTGTTGGTGTTGCATAATGGCATGTTGCTGCTTCAAGAGGGCAGCTTGTCCCTCCTGCGGCGAGTAGGGAGGTGCTAGCTGCATCTGATCGAATGGAGGCGGGGGCATCATCATGGGTACCAGAGGAGGCTGCAGATTCATAGCCGCCAGCGCACCGACGTTCAAACCCAATGGCAATCCCATCGATAGCATCTGAGCGACCACTGGATGCAATTGCCCCAACTGCTGTTGGAGCTGCATTACTCCCAAGGCAGCCTGGACCTCGCTCATGTGCTGGGCCAGCTGCTGGGCTGGAGTATTTCGAGACGGAGGTCTTTCACTTGAATCGTTATGGTTAGTTTCTCTCACACTGCACCGTTCATTCACTCGCGGCTCTTCACAAACTATTTCTGGCTCGGGCACTGGAGTCGATGGCACGACTGTCACCGGAGTCTCTATTACTGGAGACGTCACCCGAGGACTCGAAGAAGTCACTGTAGATGAAGTAGCTGCTGTCACCACCACTATCTTCTTTTCGTATTCACTTTTAAACTGTTCTGCAAACTGTTCTAAGAACTCGAGAGGCACTTTATCCTTGTGGACCTCTTCGCAATGCGTCTTCAGCACCCACACGCTTGAAAACTCTTTATTGCAATGTTGACATGTCGATTTAGCAATCTCGGGTAGCTCGATGCCGGGAGGAGGTTCTTCCTCCTGTTTGACTGTTTCAGGCTCGGGAGGCTCGACTGGAGGGGCAGGAGCCGGCGTAGGAGTAGGCACGCGAGCCATCTCCTTCTCTTCGTTCTCCCTCTGAATCTTCAACTGCTGTCTCTGATGATTTTCGTTGTATTGCATCACCAGATCGAATCCGTAGCTTTCCAGCAAGTGTTTGTATATCTGAGAGTTCCTCTTGGGGAGGTTGGCCTTGGCAACCATGTCGTCTGTTTGCGATCTATCGCCGTGCACGTCGAGTAAGCCCGCGGCGACCAGCGCGGCACTACCTGGCCCAAACAAACAGTACAGCGCTTGATGAGCGCCTAACTGATCTTGCGTCGGGAAGAGCGCGTGGCATTTGTTGCAAGCCACGCCTTGCGCCGGGGGTGCCGGGGAGGGGGGGCCGTTAGGGGACGCGCCCCTCGCCCCGCCGCTGCATGACGATGACGGCGATGTGTTTTTAGGCGACAGCATGTCTTGAAAGATTTTGGCGGGGTCTTGCTTAGGGCCGTCCGGCTGCTCTATGAGCGGTTTTGACAGATCTATTTGACCCGATATCGCCAAATCTTGTAGCTTACTCGCGCGCGTCTGATGCAAAACTGATCTCATATGAATATCGAGAGTGCTGCCTTGCGTGTAAGCCACTTTGCAAATATTACATTTATATCTTTTCTTATCATCCTCTTCACTCGATGTACTTTTGGGAGTGAGCGCGAGGTTAGAGGTGTTGTGAGGGGCGCTAGCCATTCCGGGCGAACTGGGAGGCACATTGTTGTTATTTTGTTGCTCCTGCATTGCGCGCTTTAGTTTATGCAAATGACTGACACTGTTGTAATGCACGAGCAGAATATTTTTCTGCGTAAACGATTCTTTGCAAACGTCACACTTGAAAGGGCGATTAGGATCGAGATATTTCTCCATAGGATATGTTAACTTTTCACCTTTTCTATGAAGAAGAGTCTTGTTGTGAGACGTCAGATAAGACTGTCGGGTGAACGCAACTTTACATCGATGACACTTATATTTTCTATTCGGATCATTATACGAATCTTCAGCCATGGCTTGGGAATTCAAATAATCTTCCAAAAACTGTTGATCTTTGTAAACAATCGAATCATCAGAGTTTTCACCGTCGACTTGATTTCCGTCTTCATTGCTCATATTATTCAGATCTTTATTTTCTTCCAGCTCCATGAGCTCTTCTTCGGTCAATTTCAACGATTCTTTTTTCAATAATTCATTAGTGGAGTTATCGAGTACCTGACCCTGCAGACCAGCCAAAAGCAGTGGATTACTCATAAGACTTTGCTTAAATGTCGCAACGTCTTCGTCGCTCAGTTCAGAGTGCGAAGTTTCCACGTGCTTATGAAGAGCGAGTATCGACCGGAAGCTACGTCCGCAGATAACGCACTTGGTTGCATCACGAATCATATGATACTGCGAATGAATTTGTAATTTTTCCATCGTTTTGAAAGCGAGGCTGCATTGATTGCAACGGTATTTATAAACGTGCTTCTCGGAAACGGACATATTCGAGATGGAATTTTTGGAGTGTATTTCTTTAAAATGCATCTGTAAAGCCTGCGCATTATTAAAATACTGATTACATCCTTTCTTCCAGCATAAATATCCTGGACCTTGCGGTGTTTGTTTTAGTTCCAGATGTCCACTCTCATTTTGATGTACACACAGTTCGTCAATATTTCTAAAGTTCTTCAAGCACGTTGTACAACGTTCGACTTCATATTCGGTATTCTCTTCACTGTGCGGAGACATGATTTCGCGCTCTTCTTCAAGATTTCCAGAATCATTTTTCTGTGCAGAATCTTTACTGCTGGCCACAGAATCCGGACTTACAAGTCTGGCACTATTCAACCAGTGACTCTGGTCCACAAGCATAAGGAGACGCTGTAAGCCCTCAGAGTTGACCGAATGAATTTGCATCACGTGCCTCTCGAGAGCTGGTCGGTCTCTAAATCCATCTTGACAAAGTGGACAGAGGAAGGCGGGTGGAGCGGGATTCGGTGCACCATGTTGGGCAACAACGTGAGCCTGAAGTCGCAGCTCAGAATCACTGGTAAAATTGCAGAACGGACACGGGTGAAGTTCTCCAGAATTCTCTTCATGCTGTTGCTGTGCTTGCTGCTGCTGCTGTTGTTGCTGTTGCTGATGCTGTTGCAATTGTTGATGCTGCTGTTGCTGCATTTGATGTTGCATCTGCTGATGTATATGAGACTGTTGCTCTAGGAACTTCATCATTTGTTGCTCGTGGCTCAGTTCTGGTTTTTGGTCGATCGGCTCTTTGTTTTCTGCAACAAGTAAAAAAACATACTCGTTAATATTATTCAATCCCAACATTACAAAACATTCAATTAAGAAACTTACCGGATCTACAATAGCAAGATTCTTAAATTATATTAACTATTTCTTAATGTACCTAAAATACATATAAAAGCTTTCTCAGAACAATACCTATCAAATTTAAGCAACCTTTATTTTTATATGTTACTCCTGATAATGATTATATTAATAGTATATTCCTACTCATCTAAGTGTTTTGATAAATATAACATACATATTACATAAAAAATCGGAATAATTCCTTGCGTACAGCTAATATTATACTTATAAATAATATAAGCCATAACCAAATATGCACTTTATATATTAATATATATTTGTGTGTGTAACCTTTTCGGGATTGGGTTTTGAATGCGACCCAGTTGGTTGAAACTGTCTTTGAGTGGCCCTAATAAACTATTCGGCATAATACGTAGGCAAGAACCTAATAAGAAAAGTTGTTTTTCAAAATGCATTCAAAATACTGCAATGCAGTCTTTTCGAAAAAAAAACAGATTGTTCTCGTTACCGCGTGGCAGGTATTGTGTTCGAATACCATTGTTGGGTATAAACTTATTGTAAGGAGAAACTGTAAGGTAAAATGTATTGATGAGAAACAATAAGCGCGAAATGATGCGCATTACTGTTTTTGACCAAAGCGACTGACCGAGTTGACCAGTGACGTAGGTAGCAGGAAGCCACCATTTATTCAAATAAAATAATATTACCCAATAAATTTATTACTATGATTATTCAACAAAACAGAATATTGATATTGAATGTGTTCATTATATCAATTCACCTTACTATACATTAGAAAACATTTAAAACAACATTACATTACAAGATTACAAGAAAGGAGTTATAATCAAAAAAATGTATTACATAATACTTAAGTATCATAATGCCCGTAAGTTTTCAAACGCAAATGTAACTAGGTATTGTCCCTTGATTTTTAATTAAAAGTAAAATCAAAACACGCTGTATTGTTTATTTAATTCAAAGTTAGGAAAAATAAAACATTTATGTAACCGAATACAGAAATCGTATTTAAATCATTAAGAAGACTTTCTCATAGGCGAGTTATAAGCTATTAGTAAAAAAATTCGAAGTTCCATATGATATATATGTATTTTTAATAGTGATGATAATTAATAATGACCTAAATATTTGAAGTAAAAATCGGTTGATAGTAAAAATTCACCCAACTAAATCGGAAATCAGATATAAATAAACACATTTGACAAAATTTTGATTAAATATTGGACAGTATATTAAAATATATATAATTATTAATGTATAATATTTAGTATGTTATCTAGTATGTTATATGTTCGCTCACCGCCCACATATAATGTAGCTTGAAGATGCCGA
>JAGVSQ010001505.1:0-28895 GCA_022683975.1 Rhyacophila evoluta | reverse complement strand
AAGTTCGAAACAAAAAGGGACCCGGGCAACGCCGGGTACTGATCAGCTAGTTATTTATAAATATTTATAATGAATCTTTATAGAGTGTAATGTAAAAACGGAGAAGTATTGTCTATAAAAATGAAGAATATGATAAATAAATATCTACTAACATAATTATATTTTAAAAGCTTGCCGCTAGTTACGATGTAACTCGTAAATCACCATTTTCCCACCTAATATCGCTAACGTCTTAATAATGAGCTTTATCGGAATATCTAAACACGTGGATTGAACCATTATGCTTCCCAAATATTTTCTTATTTCACCTTAAATATTAGATATTACCGTTGTCAAAACAAACGCTCCTCCTTAAACCGTCGAATTTTCCATATATCAATGGGTTTCCAGCATAAAAAATGTTAATGCTAGGCTTCCGTTCAGCGGTTATAGGCCATAACTTGTCGTTTAAAGGGCTATAAAGTGAATTTGGCTTCGCGTATGGTCTGGGGAGGTAATATTCAACGGAAACGTGATCTCGCGGTCGTCTTAGCCTTACAGACTTCCCATCCCGAATGACCTAGTACTACAGTGTTACCAGTTTTGGAAAGTGTCCAGATTCAAACATAATTATATTGTACATTACGTATTCATCTTCATTAGTTATTCATTGTTTATGGTGTTCATACGAAACTTCGTTTGTATGAACCAAATTTGATAACCTTAACACCCTTAATATTAAAAAAATATTCGTATATAAAAGTTTTATTAGTTTCACTAAGTGTTCTGTGAGTCCTTTATTATTTTAAAAAAAGAATGTATACTGTTCTTAATTTATATTTATTGGAACAGGTGCATCAACTGATATTTTTTACTACTATTTAATTTATAAATAACTTAATTGCCATATAAGGAATTCAAAAAAATTCGATTAATAATAAAAAAGTTCAAAACACAGTTATGATAATAATGAATAATAAGTATGTATCCACAAATGAAATGTAAGAACAATTATTATCACTACCGTAAATGGAATTAAAGACACTTGTCATTATTTAAACTTAAAAAATTTTTTGTTTAAATTATGTTATAAAACATATTTATGTTTATTTCAGACTTTTTATGCATATTAGGCCAAGGGAACAATACCAGAGTGACGGTGGCAAAGCGACGGCAAGAGAGATGCAAAAGAGCTATAAATAGGTGAGTGAGCAAGTGAGTAAGCTCGACAATGCGACAACACACTGTTGTCACAATAATTTTCTCACTTGCTCACTCTCTTATTTACAGCTATTTTGAATCTTTTTTTCCGTCGTTTTGCCGCCGTCGCTGCGGCAGCATCTATCGTACTCGCAACTTCAGATTAAGATTTATGCAGTATCTATTATAATATAAAACAAATATTCAAACATTTACTTCCAATGATGCAAATGATTGATGTAAAGATTAAATGAATAATTATTAAACAAAGAGATTTTATTATTAATCGATTTTTTGTATGAATATGTTATAATACTACCAATATGATATTATGCGGCAGTATAATACAATATATTCAATATTTGCATTTATTCAAATAATGTATAATTTTCTTTTAATATTATAAAAAATGAATATCCCTATGAACTTAAATAATTAGAACCAATGACTTATAAGAATTCAATATTCCAACAAACATAGTAATCTAACTAACTGGTAAAAAGAAATGCATCAAAAAGACATAAACTTTTTATTGCCTGAGAAAAGGCAGCTGTTTTTACTTTGACGACAATAATGATCGTTAAATTATATGATACTGTAAGAACACTACCCAAATTCAATTATGACTATCGAGTAAGTATATGTAATGTATAATATTGCCTCATTAACCATCTCCACTACGAATACGAAACTATATTGATATTCATCATGAGAAGACTTCTTTTACCGACATTTCTCTAGATATACAATGTTAACTAGTTAACCCGTCACATGCTCAATCCTGTATTTTTTGTTAATTGTGTTATCAACTACGTGATGTTAATTCCAGATCTTGAGCGCGTATACACGCGCCCATTGAGGTGAATCGTACTATTCACGTAATAAAAGTATAATGTTGCAAAAATATATATGTAACTATCGTTATCTTTTTTACGTATTTTTTTTGGATTTTCAAAGAATCACTTAAATCCTAAAAAGATAATTTGAAAGTACAATAAAAGCCTATAAAATGGATCATTCAACTAAAATAGAGACTCGTTTATTGAATTAATATTTTGTCATGAAACCGAATTATGTATAGGTGAATAACATGCTCAAAATTCTAAAATGACAATGTGATATAATTAAGCAGAAAACCTCCAAAAATTGTTTTTTTTTATTTTATTGCATAAAATGGTTTGAGAACATTTTTTTTTATACCATGTTCGCTCCCAACGTGGAGCATGTGGATCTACACAGTGTAAAGATATCCACTCCGAAAGAGGAGTATATGGATCTCGCAATGTGAAGACAACTTGACAGATTATTTTTCGTGAGAATTGTTTGTCAGACAATGGGCATCCAGTCCTGTATTTTCGGATTTTTAAAAATCCAAGAAATGGGGAGTCAAACCCGCATTCCCCGGATTGCTAGGCGCGTACGCCACCAAATAAGCAAAACATACCTGAGAACATACTTATGCTAAATTGTAAGTATTATCATTTGTATTTTATCAATATATTATTGTATTAGTAAACAGACAATACACTAAATACAGCCAATTTCAAGGCTTTATGGGCAAAGACCAATATAATGTTCATCAAAATCCAAACACAAATCGACCAAAGCTCAAATTAGCATCCACAAAATATCCAATAACTTTTAAAGTAGTATGTTTTTCAACAATCTAGTAATCAAAAAAGATCTGGTATATGTTTTGTAAGAATTTAAATTTCATATTACTGTAAATGATACATTATTTAATTTGTTTCTTTAAAATTTCAATCGCATCTTTTTCTTGTTTGTTACTATGTAGCTTGGACGTCTTCTGCTTAACTACATCAAATTGTCTAAATACCAAAATATATATTTCCATAGTTAATATCATGAAATTAAATTCTATATTTTTTCTAATGTCGACGTTATGATATATTTGTAAATTTAAAAAGCAACATTAAAAAATACATGGAATTTGATATTACAAGAGTGATTAAGGAAGATTTTTTGTAAGTTTTGTATTGTTTGATGTCTTAAATCAAAATTTATACAAAGCATTGTTATTGTGTCTCACACTAAGCGCACATGTATGTCTCGCAAATTGGACTCAATGAGATTTTTTCGCTGCAATACCATCAATTTTCAAACATCAACTTTGCGCTTTGGGAATTTTTCTGAATCAAATGTCAAAAGCCTTATCAATGCTAGAAACACCGGCAATAGAAACTACACTTTAAAACACAACATCACTAAAATAAAAGTTATCCTCTGATTGATGTTGGGTAGTTTTAAAAATATTTTTTTTTATTTGAATAATTATAGATGCAAGAGATGATTCTAATTTTATTAGTCATTGATATATTTCATCACAAACCTTTATGAATAAAGCATAAAGTCTATGATAAAAATAACATAATTGAAATATAGGTAATATCTTCTTTTTCATTATAATAAAAACGAATGTTATTAAAACAATTTAGCTGCTCACCAAATTATTTCATATCATCTAAAAAAAGAAGTAATTTCGTTTCAAATTACACGCAATAAAATGTTGATCAATCAAACTAAAAATGAATTATTAATACTGTAGTTGTTTACATTTTAGTGACCACTATAATATATGTAATACCAAAATAATGACTGCTTCCTTCCCAAATATACAAAAAATAAACTAAAGGAACGATTCATTGTTTTTATGTGAACTTACACATAAAGTAATTTTCAAATAGTTTATTTATTTTCTTTTCCGTAGATTTCTCGGAAACTACAAAACTATACTAGGTATATTGAAATAATAAACAAAGAACATTGTGTCTTTCCAGATGGTGTAATTAATGCATTAAGCATATTTATATATTATTATAGTATTTTAAAGATACATTATATTTTAACTTTATTTTGCGGAAATTGGTTTTTAACCATTCGCTTAGGCTAGGCATTCCTGACCTTGTTGTGGCATGGGCGTATTCGAGATTGCAAAAAATAGTAGCGAGCGCAAATCAGATTTCCAAAAAAATTATATCCGTACATTTTGTAACATATATTACATACTTATTATGAAAAGCCAAAATAGTATTATATTTGACACTGTATTTCATTTGCTTTATTCTCACAATTAAGAGCTATTTTTCAGATGTTTTTTTTTTTCATTTCTTTAACATTTTGTCGCGGACGCATATGCGCCCACGGACACAAGGTTGGGATACCTTGATTCAGACCAAATCATCGGTCTTGAGAAAAAAATCTTAATTGCACTTATAGTGAACTTCAAAGTATATCTTCAATCTTGTAATCTCAAGCTCTATCTAAGAAAAAAACATTAAAATGCTATTTATTTAAGTTTTAATTGAAAGTTTTTAAATTTGCCTACCACCAAAACTTACGCATTTTTAAGGAAACTTCGAACGCTCGCATCTTATAAATTAAGATTTTTTAGTTAGTGAGATTTTCTTTTAATAAAATTATATATATGAATATTGTTGGTTTTTTTTATTTATATAAATAAGAATTCAGCCATTGACTTCAGTCAACTGTAATTCATAGACACATTGCTTATTTATTGAAACATGTTCGACAAATTTTGTTCTTATATGGTTACTCGTCTTGAATTATATATCGTATCAATAGAAACAACTTCACAAATAAAAGCACATTGGAAAAAATAAAAATCTCCATATACATTTACATACCATAACTGACTTTCACAATCGTATTACACTCTCATTCAATCAATATCGACATAAAACGTACAAATGATTTTCATATATTTCCATGATTTTTTTTATAATTATGTACCAAATATGAATCGAGTACCACACTTTCTGGCTTCATCGTAGTGTCCTCGTCCTAATTCCTTACTTTTCGACCCCCGCGTTCATGACGAAAGCAATCAGGCGGCCTTTGAGTATAAACCCTTATAGATTCAACAAATTGCACCACCCGGGAAAACTGCCAAGGAAAAATATTCGCTTTCTGGCTATACTCGCATTTTTATATAATACGTAGACTTACTTTGCAATTTTACATTGATTATTAGAATTTTTAAGTCTTCTTTAAACTTTTTTTCCTATACACTCTTATCTAAAATTCAATCTCGTCTATAGAAAGAAGCTTGGTAAATACCAAATTCACGTTTTTTTCATATTAGATATTTCTATAACGCTTTTAACGATCTAAATTTTCAGTAAGGTGTCACTAAATTTGAGAATATTGAAAAAATATACTCGAAAAAAAGATTTTTTTTCTCGAGAATAATGTTTTCCACAAAGATTTTATAAGTTAGCTTAAGCCGTCGTATTTTCCTCGCAATTTTCCGACTATTATTTTTCACGTTTCTTATGTTTTATTTTTATACCAAATTTATCCAACATAAGCACAATATGTCATACGTCATTTTTACATCACATATAAAATACAACATACATCACATGATATAACATAATTTTGGATAAACTTATGAAAAATATATTTGTCGTATTGATATCGACTAGGATATCATCTTGCCGAATAAAAATAATTGACAGCTCCTGTAACTGATAGTACATTTATTACATTGCTAACAATATTGTAAAAATGGCATGTATTTTTTCTATTAAATTTATTGTTTTATTAAGGTTATTATTATCTAGAATATAAATTATATTAAATAAATGGGCACTCAGCTAATCTTTTTCAAATTTTTATTACATTAAACACGCTACTGTTTGTTTTCGTTATGTTTGATAATAATGTCATATAAAAAAATTCGAACCAAATAAATTTCGACTGTAGAAAGGTAAAAATACCTACCCCCGAGATCTTTAAAAAAATCTTTTTTTTTGTAATCACAATATTTCGATGACCATAACTGCAAAAAAGAAAGCAGCCTTTACCAACATTTTAAATTGATCGCGCGTTTTATGATTTGTTATAATTTTACGTCACATCAAAACATTATTTTGTACTGAAAATTATGTTAAATTTTGACACATTAATAGAACTTTTAGTAAAACTTTCCCTACACCATAAGTCGACAACACGTATCATATATTTTTTAAATTCATCACGAAGAAATTTTTATAAAAATATAAGTATTGGATCATCAAAGAAAATGAAAAAACACTTTGACGTAAAATAATGATAATTTAAAAGAAGTGTATTTCATTTTTAAAATTTTCCAATACTTATTTTATATAGTTTTTAGTCGTCCTAAGCAATGTAATAAACGTATGATACGTGTTGTCAACTTATGGCCACCAACATATATTAAAAAATACGTTGTATCAAAATACGTAAGCTGAAAAAACTAAATTCGTGACACGGGAACATATAAATTTTATTCATTTTTCTTCAATGACTTATTTAATCAATTTTCGATCGGATAAATAAAATAATCTGAAAATACAGGACTGGGTACCCATTGGGTTGAGCAATTGTCTGATAAACGATTATCGTGAAAAATACTCTGTCAAGACGTCTTCACATTGCGGAGATCCATATACTCCACTTTAGGAGTGGATTTCTTCACACTGTGTTGATCTATATGCTCCACTTTGAGAGCGAACATGGTATATAAAAAAAAAAGTTCAAGTCGTCATAAACTTCAAAGTTGTGTCTATTTAATATCTGGACTGGCCAAAAATTGTGCTTTTTGTAAAATTTGTACTTTGTGGGCTACGTCCATTTTTTTTCTACAGTCGATATTTTTTTCAAATTATTACCCTATTTGCCTTTTAATGTTATTCAAATATGTAATTCGCTAACAAAATCTAGTTAACAACATTTTTTTGCAAAACTTACTTAAAAGCAAATAATCATAATAAAAAACAACCACAAAAAGCTTTCTGACAATGTTTCTTTTTTTTGTATGAAAATAATTTTCTCGGGGATTAAGGTAGAGGCCTAAGATAAAAAAAAAGCCTTACAGCACGCGAATTTCACGGAGCATGATTGCAAGTTGGCATGCGCACAAATTGAATATTTGGTCAGCCGGGTGGATAAGGGAGAGCGCGCTTCGTTTCTTGACGTGTCAAATGGTAGGTCGGCGGTCCGCCATTACTGGGCCATTTGTGCTCACTGTTGTTATTACTGGCAACATACTTGCGAGATTTATGCCGCCGGCGGGTCTGCATCGAACGTTTTAAATTTTTAAATTTGGAATCGGGTGAAATTGGCCGCCGCGCGCACGATGAATCATTTTATAACGATAAACGTAATGGTCGCCATCAAAACATGTTTACCCGCTTTTTTGGTGTGCTTTGCTATTAATCAATTCTGGAACACGAATAAGCGCCAGATTCGTGATGCTTAATAGTTGCCAACATAAAAAATAGATTTCACAAAAAATACGTCAGCTATTTTTCCAATTATTCATGTTAAAGTTTAGCAATATTAATAGCATTCATAAAACGTAATATTCGAAATATTAATCGAAAAATGCTCTGCGTCGGCTTGATCTAAAAAAAATATCAAATATATAACAGCTAAACGATATATTTAATAGTATCTTTCTGCAACATCAAAAAAAAAATATCCTAATATTTAAAGTTCATTTATGCTCAATGACTGTTGCCATAAAATAAAGAGGTCATTGTCAACATTTTTTAATTGATCGCGCGTTTTATAATTGATAGTAATTTCAGGACACATCAAAATGCCATATTATCCTGAAATGTTACATTTGAACCTTTAATGTTATTATGTAACTTATAAAATTTTACTAAACTTCCCTTACACACCTTATGTTATACTCGGGGCACAAAGATAGGAAACACTGGAATATAGTACATTTGCAAATATGATATCATTTGTGAATCATGTTAAATTAAAAAAATATATATATTTTGTATAAAGAATAAGATATATATTTTAAACAGGTATTCAAAATTATAATGAACTGTATTTCTAAAAATATTCTGGCTTTTATGGGTAATTCCATGAGAGTTGCTTTTTTTTTTAATAAATATATTTTTAAGTTGTTTGACAGTCACTCTTCATATTACTTTAATATTTTTAACTTTAGATTATATTGAAAGATTAGTAAAAAAAATACTCAGCATTTCACTTTTTATAATTAAAGTTATAAAATAAATAATGTAGTATCATTGATACAATCAAAACGTTTTTTATTTAACCATGTCCGATCCAAAATTGGAGCATATATATATCCCAATTGCCAAGACTCTGTCATTTCAACAGATATGACAGATTGGATCTAACTGCTTTCAACAAATCTAACTACAAGGGTAAAACACTGAATGATTTTTTGCACATCAATTTTTATTATTTATTATTATTTTTATTCAATTTTAATTTTTTGGATTATAAAAATTCTGCAACTATGAGAATTAAACCTGATATATATATACGGTACACGTTAACTTCTTGACTACTTGTGAGACAGCTTTCACTTTAAAACAAAAACATAATTCAATCAAAAAATATGCATAGTATTCTATTTTGAAACATTGTGTTGTTTTATAAAAATAAAACGATAAGTTAGTACAATAGCTTGACATGAAAAAGAGATTCATATTTTTTATGATATATAATCATTCGTATTATGAATGTATGAATCAAGACATTTAAATAAATACTCGATTCTACGTATTTGGGTAATCACGCAAACGCTCAAGATTATATATAAACTTCACTTTAATAATATACGTCCAATGCGACGTTGAATAATAACCACCCATAAAAAAATCGTAATGATTTACCTGTTTCTTTTGGTCACGTTTATGAATTTAATTGAATCGATTAGGCTTTTGTATCGTGATAAAAAATCTATTATCGCCTAAGCGGTGCAAAAAAGGCCTTTGGTGGCATGTTCTTTAATAGTGAAATTTAAAAAAGCTCACCAATTTTCCCGACAGCCACCGCTAGTGTCCCTCTGATAAATTACACACCACACCGCACTTCACACATGTTATGGTATCGGGATCAAGCAGCCCTGTAATTTCTCTCTCGCCTTTAAAATTACACCCACTTATGTTTTAAAATTATACAATATATTTTCAATTCAACTTTGCTCATATATTAACATATTTTATAATTCCTGCGCATTTTATCTTTAGAGTACCTACTGGAAACCTCCAAATGCACAACCCAATAAGAAAATTTCAAACATATATTGTTTTTTTATAAAAATATTCATTTGCAAATAATTTTGATTTGACTATTGAAGTGGTAAGAAAACTGTTTATTGATCACTTATTTATAGAAAAAGTAGAACGTATTAGTATCACCCTACTAAATATAGCCTAACCTTAGGTTTTCCGGTATAATTAATCACGGCGTGTGCCTTTCATTACATACTTACCACTGTCCAAAACCGTGCTCTTATGTACTTGAATCTCTTTTAAAGAAAGAATATACGCCATAGCAACGCGTTCTTTCTTACACCGTCTAACCCTGAAGTTATATTAAATAACCTTCAAGTTAAATCGAATTGACTAATAATTTGTTATATTTATTATCAAACAATGACAACATTTGGCTTTTTTTATATTTCCATCGAACAAATATTCATTATAGTTCACAAGCTTTGAACAAATCACATATACTACTAGCTTTTATAATCACAGAAAAAAAGCTTAAAGGAAAAAAAATTATCGTAGCACATTTTAAGAGAAAAAATATCCATAATACGTTTCACATATATGATAAATAATTATAATTTACAGTCAAATCATAAACCATTAATTTACATTTTTTTAAAACGCATATTCTCGATCATAAAATCAATCAATGGGGTTGATGGAAATTTTTGAGGGTCTAGAAAAAAATATTCAAAAAACAAATAATACCCATTAAATAATTCACGTTACAATTTAATCATAGCTTTCGTAAAAAAACTTTATGTAACTTCAGCACGTACAGATATATTGTATTATATAACAAATAAAAAAAAAGATTTGACCCGACATGTTGAGAGTATGTGTTCATATGTTGCGTGTGTTTTTAATATAACATTTGTATATGTATTGAGTATATTGTGTCAATTTATGAAGTCGCTGTTCCGAACTTTACAGACCGCATTACCAAAAATGTCTAGATTAGTGTTGTAAATGTCAATATCATCAAAGAGTCGCTCGTATATTTCAGTTAGTTATGTTAGTAATATCATTTATAACGTAATTTGTATTAAAATTATAACGTTACATTTAGATGTATGCATAACTCCGGAATCGATGGTATAATGAATGAATTTGTATAATTATACACATACGTGTGTAGTATACAAATTTGTTAGGGCGTAAATATGAAAATATGATACGGTTTTGTCTCTCGAAAATATTAAATTCTAGCCATATTATCTCTCTGTATAAAACAATTTGCTTTCTGATAGAAACACGTGGCTCAGACAAAAGGGTGCCATGATTTGCATAAAAATGTATCTACAGAGCCTTTTAAACGTGAATACTACAGTGTAACAAAAGGTCATACAAAGATCATTTTAATTACAACGATTTGTTGCCCAGAAAAAATTATAAAACAACCCAAACGCGGTGCGTCTACACACTCGAATTTAAATTCAAATCACTCTAACAATTTAAATGTGGAAAAGAATCTGAATTCAGAAATTAATTAAATTAAAACGAGCCCCGGGGAATTCCTTCTCTCGGTGTAATTTTCACAGAAGCCGAAATATAAAAAGGTTACAACTTCACTGCGGTTGGAATATCGCGCCTTTTTTGAGTCGCTGATTTCATTTATGCTTTACATTCTGTTACACAAAAACAACTAGAAAATGTTTAATTTTATTCAAATGTCGCACGCAAATCGTGTGGGTGTGCTTTTCCACTGTAGTGGAGCTTTTAACACTCGGGAGTACCCGTCCATAATTACTGCGATGTCAACTTTTTGAAAGCGGGTTTCATATTGGTGCTCAATGTCAATTTCAATTAACAAATTAACCTCCTCATCAAAAGTATTACTAAAAAAATATTACATATTCTTTCCAATTCACCGTTAATTATTCCACCCATTTCAAAATACAGAAACACATTAAATAATAGGATAAAAATTTATAAACTCAATCACAGAAAGAAATCTTCTCTCACATAAATTTTCCTGGCTATTTTTCAGGAATTATCAGTCAAAAAAGAAACAGGCATCCCTAACAAGCATTTTAATCAATTATAATGTCACTGCATTATTTTTATACCACAAATTTTATCTCTTTCCTAATTTCAAGTTTTTTACGACATAAAAACATTCAATATTCATCAGATGTCATTAACGTATAATATCATGAGCATCAGACATTCTTTATTGTAGTGATTTTAACTCTGCGTAAAATCGTCCGATAATAGGCTGTAGAAATAATTCTACAGTCGTCATTTACGTTTTTAGTTTTCATAATATCATTTATCTACCTGATCACGAAGTCTTTTCATATCAAAAAACTACTACGATACGAATATGTATATTTTAAATCAAATTATTTATTGTCAGCTTTGTTTTTTCAAAACGTAGATATAATCAATTAATTCAGTAAATTTACGATTTATTTATGTCTCAGTGGAAAACACTGCACGTTTAATATATTTAGCAGTAAAAATATCAGCAGTATCATCATGTGTATCTCTATGCTTGTGCTCGTTTTATGTATGTCACATACTAAGTACAATCTATTGTCTTCTGTAACTAGATTACGTGATATAACACTATAGTTTTGTATTACTGACTTCGTGCTGGCTTCAGTGGTTTAGAAACACCAAATTGTAACTAGGCAGTAACCGCTTCATATCTTTAATTATTATAGTGTAACAGCCAGCCAAATATATTTCATAACTAAATTTGACTCAAATGAAAACGGGTTTGTAAAATTGGGTTAATTAATCTGTGTTTTGTGGCATAACTTAATATAGTTTATAGCGAGAGATACTTAATATAAATATGACGTTTAAATCGGATTATACAACGAACTTAATTTTGCTACCCCGGTCTATAGGAATGCTACGATGCGATAAAGATAACATCTTCATTACTTCGTTTATAACTTCAATAACCCATCTGAATAGATAGTCCCATATGGATATATGTCTTTGTATTATATTGTTTTAAATGTATACTAGAATATTCTGTTTTACTTTTGCGTATTTCGGAGAAATATTTGTGTGAAATATCAGCGTTTATTTAATATGATCTCGTATATAACCAAATTCAGACCGATATTTAACATATAACTTTAACGTTAGTTGAACAGAATTGGTAGAACTTTTTTTGATATGACTGAATAATTTATATTATATTATGATACAGCAACCTATTTGATATTTGTCGTTTTATTGGTTATATTTTATGAGTTAGTGAGCTTGGTCGCTTCCAAAGCTTTGGGTAGCAGATTTTACGTAGCAATTTAAAAACATGATACTAAAATCCTAATGATTTGAACAATTTGCTTGCTTAATTCTCACAATATATATTAAATATGTCTCATATTTTAGAGATCTAGTTACCACACGATCGGAGAAGACTTGTTGATTACTATTCTGACTGTTTCTAACATCAAGATCTTCATAAAATTTATCAACGAAAAATAAAATTAAATCTCCTAAAAGTATTAAAAAATGTATCTTAGTATAATCTTTGTAGCTTACAACAGTTCATATAAAAGCTTTTTTAGTGCGATATTACAAAATAAAGCACTACCAGGCAAAGGTATGACAAACACAATATCTAAAAACATTGATGGAACGTCTCTTTTTATTTCAGCTTTGACGTTCGAGGCGTCGGAATGGCCGAGGGTCGCCACTGGTCAGCACCAGGAGTATTCGGTCCCCGTGCATACTTCCGAGCAACTCCACCTCCTGCTGCGCTTCTTCTCCAGGATGTAAAGCGTCATGACGAAGGCGTCTACCGATGCCGTGTTGACTATCGTAACACGCAAACAATGAGTTTTCGGTACAATCTCACTGTAATAGGTAAGAATTGTCATCATATAAAACATATTTTCAGCTCTACAAGGGTTTTTTATAACCCATTACAAAACACTCCTCAAACACACGTGCGAGATAAATACTGCAACAACTGGATTAAGTTGATAATAAATCAAATTATTATTATACACTTTATTATTCATATAGGGGATTGCTAAATCTATGGAATTTTATGATTAAAGATACAATGATTAAAGCCACAACATTTGACTGTTTTATTTTGCTTAAAATGTATGGAAAATAATTACTAGAAATTATTTATGATGTGTTGTAGTATGGATGCGACTTGTTTGTGACGAGATTTGTGATCATTGATTTCTTACAACGACTCACAAACGAATAATAAAGTGAAAAATATGTAAAAATAAATTTCGTTTATGGCAAAATTTATACAGAACCATAATATAATTTATATGTGCTTAATTTTATTATCGCGGTACTTTATCTAAGCTTTTTTTTTAATATGTGCTTTCTTATCACTCAATTCACTGCGCATGAGAAATCTAAAACAATTCAAAGCGCAAAACTTGTGAGAAAGCTCTCTTCAAACGTGTAATTATGTTGTAAATTGAAAATAACCACAAGCTGTTTTTGTTGTTGTTGATGAAATTTTGTTTTGATTTGTGAGTTTGTTTTGAAGTTATTTCAAAAATCTTTCTGTAAATCATTGGCTTTATTAAATCACCATGATTTATATCTGGCTCGGTAATACAAAAGGCAGGATTCGCTTTGAGGCAATGATAAGTTTTTTTTTCGTTTATATAAGAACATTATTTTATTACATTACTTTTTGTTTTGATATACGAAACCTTTTTTTGTGTTCATTATTTTCGTTTGTTTTCAATGCTTTGTCAGTCTATCTTGAACAATTATAATAAAATACGCGAAATTATGTAATATGATATAAATAAATATTGTTCTTACGTTTACAAGACTTAAAATTTTATTTTTATGTTTTATTGCGCAATTATAATTTATAAAATCTCATATCAAATAATATACGTAAGTGAAACAAAGATTTAACATAATAATTGTCCTAATTAAATTATTTAAAAATAAAACATTAGTTAACTTGATCACTAAGCGTATTTTGTGACAATTTAAATACAGCAGTTATTCAATTAGTTTTTTTTTTATCTTTTGTCGATAACTAAACTGATGGTGTTAACTAATATATTATATTTACAGATATGTGATAAGTTATTAATTCGTATATTTAATATGTAGTATTAAATTCTTTCTAGCTGCCAGAGCTTACAGTAAGAAAAGGTTTTTCTATCTTAGTTTTTAAAATTATCACAAGGGTAATATATCAACACATTAAGTGGCGTTTATTAAATTTTATATAATTCACTTACAAATTGAGAGAATTTTTGATAAAAAATACATTTCAATACTGTGAAGATCTATGCGCTTCACCTTAAAATAAATACGTTTACTTTATCAATCGATTAAGCCAAAATGAATTACTTTAATCGAATGACTCAAGTGAACTGAATCAATTCAATCAATAAAATTCAGCAGTTAAAAAAGTACCGATGTCGTTCTCAAAACAATTTTTTTCTTTTATTAAATGGCAATAATTGAAAAAAAGTAACAATAATAATTGCTAGTAACCATGTTATTTATTCTGTGGAAACATAGTTCAAAATTTTCTTGCGCATAGCAGCTAGAAGATTGACAATCACGATAGTGGAAAACGTAAATATTATAGTACTACCATAATATCGTGGCGCACGCTTCGATTAAATTTGGACCTTGCCGAATCAATAACAATAGGTACCGTGGACCCGCCCCACATTCTGCCGCTCACCGGTCATACTAATTTCGGAAAAACAGCTTGACTAATTGTGAGAACGGATTTCCAATTAGGTGCAGCTGACTCGTGTGGTCTACAACTCCTTCTCACACCCCGAGGTACCACTGGTCGACCGCGGACAATTCGGCCTACTTAGAAATACGTTTTTGTTCATGAATTTAATATGATACTGACATGAATCAATGTATCTTTTGTCTATTATATTCTTTATATTATTTAATTCATTAATATTTCACACGTTAACTGTTGTCTTTTTTTAAACTGAAAGTTTAGCACGCGTGGTTGAGAATCGGAAATTGCGAGCTTAAGTCCCACTGCTGTAAAAGTTTTATAAATCCAAAAATGCAAAACTGAATGCATAATTAATTGAAAAATTGACCCACAACCAAATGTAGCAAATAAAACTATTACTTTTCCTCATCGTCATTAGTATTTTTTAAGGTTATTTTTATATGAATGCAATCTTTTCGGTACCGCGTATTACGATGTTATATACTTCCACATGTATATTTTTACCTCTCAAGTGTTTTACTTCTCGTAGTTATCATGGGATGCCTAAATTTATTCAGCTAGTAACTTGTTTGTTTGCTCTGTTATCCAATTACTTTGCTTTTTGGCCTTGTGCGTGTACTTTTCCATACTATCTTTCGTACGAATTCTGGACCTCTGTTTGTTGAAGGTCCAAAATTACCGTTTGTGAATAATTTTACTAAACTAAATATTTAATTCGTAAAATTAGATACAAAAACTACTACTACTAAAATTTAATATAATGTTATCATTAGTTAATCATCGAATGCCGTAAATAATATTGAAATAATTTACAAATTAATGTCCATGGAGACTTGATTTTTATACAAATGTTGAATCATCCAGATTAAAAATAATTATTACAAAATATAGAAAGAGAACACGATTGATCTTTGATCTGTAATATAAATAAACACAATTATTTCTTCTGAACGTTCTTTTGTTTTGTTTCAAATTTTAAAACAAAGAGTTATTGCGCTTAACTCTCAATAAGATAGTTTTCTCTTATTTGATTTTGTATTTTAGTACATTTCGTATTCCTACTTTGGTTATGTTGTATCCTCAACGAAAATTATCTAATAATATTACTAATTGATTACATGAGATCTTTTTCTGACACAAAATATGCAAAACCAATGATATATTGTATATTATGGCGAATCAGAATTATACATCTTTAGGTTTGCCTTTTTTTCCTGCAATAAACTCTTCCAGTCTTCGGGATATTTTTCACCAATTCTTCATATAAAGAACACGTAGAAAACTAATTTAACAATGATGTTCATTTATTTTCATTCCATTCATGTATTTAAGTTGGGCTTTATTATGTTGAATACGTAACAAAGTTTTTTGAAATTGAACTATATACCACTCTCAACTTCTTCTACAGACGTTCATTTCTCGTTGTTCATCGTAAATGCTTAATCAATCAATATCTATAGTAAATTCACTTTGGTTAAAGAGATTCCCTTAAATAGGGATTGTCTTAAAGAATGACTATCAGGATGCAATTTTGTAGAGTGTACATACGCTACTTTGTTGAAACACTATTTCTATTATACTAGACTAAAAGTTAATTGATTTGGACCAACTGTCTGATTTTATTTTAAAAGAGTTAACAGAAATGGCCGAAAAGAGGAAAATGTCATTGTTATATCGCCATTGCACCGCCAAATAATTCACACGGTGTGAATCGGTCGAGTGCCTTTTTGAACATCACCTCCTCTTTTATAATACTAATTAAAATTGAAATGTGGTGACATTGTTAGTAGGGAATTTTAGGACACGACCGCATGAACGGATTATGGGACTGATCATCTTGTTAAAACAATATATACGGTGTTCCGCGTGCTTGCATTTTCAATTTAACATTATTTCGTCATTTCTTTTATTAAATAGCTCGTAAAAATTTGATGTAAATGTATTTGTGGATTTTCCTATAAAAATTCAGGACATTCTTGAAGAGTTTTTTAATGCCAGCCAAGCTGACAGCCCACCGATTAAAATTATAAGACAAATGACTACAATATTAAATAAATTCCTTTTTAGTTTTAGCCACCTTTTAAATTTTGGTGTAGTTTAATTATTTTTATTTCAAAATGTGCATTTTTCAAAATATTCAACTAGCCACATTAAAACAAATGAACTGAAGAATTAAATAAGAAAAAATAATTAGTAACGTGTTACCTCAACCACTTAAAGTACACGCCCGAGATAACTCGGGTATTGAAAGTGTTAAAAAACGGATGCGCCCGAAATAACTTTTTCGTTATTTTAGGTTTTTTACAGTGCAACTGCCTAGATTTACATATATATGAAAATGTAAACAATTTCGAAATAAAATAAATGTTATTTTCAATATTTCTCATTTACTTTTTTAAAGAAATTAACAAATTAAAAAAAATGTGATTTTTTTTGGAAGATTTTTTCAAAACAATGCATCCAGCAAGTGGTTATTAATTAGCATATATTAAGATTATAATCTGCACAAAATAGGCATAATTGGCCGATTAATTACTTAGTTAGATAATTATTCGATCACGATTAATACAACGTATTTGTCAGTGATTGTATTCGGTATTGTAACCGCTGAAACAAATTCGTCTTTTAATTGCTATTATTAAGAGTAGCAGCTCCTACTAATACTATTACGAATTTTCACATTCATCGACTCAGTACCAAATATAGATATTAGCGGAGTGACAATGGTGAAACTATAAATTCAATTTTGAGCTCTCTTTACATCCATTTGGTACATGTGTAGCATCTGTACATATAGCCACCGCAACGTGCCCGTCTCATGACCATTTCAAAAATTTAATATTATTCATCATTTTGCTCAATTTTTTAAAATTTTTACCAATCGTCAATATTTACAAAATTTTAAGGCGAACGAGATGGTATCTTCTCAATGGTTCCGTGACAACTGCACACATGACAGCTGCGCACATGACAAGTGTTCACATGGCAAGTGCTCACATGACAACTGCACGCATGACAAGTGCTCACATGACATCTTCGCACACATTTAAGTGCTCACAATAACACAAAAATTAATATGAAGACATAGTATAGGTAGATTTTTATATTTTATTTAAATAATACATAATCACTTGCTAACAAATGAATAGTTTTGAGATAGTGGATATTTTGTGATTTCAATTTTAAAATACATTTTACCCTTGATTTACGTAATTATAATATAGGTAGAGATTTATATTTTATTCAAATTATATACAGTCACTTACTAATAAATGAACACTTGTGAGATGGTGAATATTTTATGGTTTATCACAAAATATCCACCATCTCAAAACTATTCATTTGTTGGCAAGTGATTATGTATTATTAAAATATTTTTTTAAAAATCTACATATACTATGACTTAATATTAATTTCTGTAATAGTTTGAGCACTTCAATGTGTGCGCAGATGTCTTGTGAGCACTTGTCATGCGTGCAGTTGTATATGTGTGCAGTTGTCATGTGAGCACATGTCATGTGCGCAGTTGTCTGGTTACCCTTCCCAATAAGGCTCGATATTAACAGGCTTTAGTTGTTAGAATATGAATAGTTAGAATAATACACTCTAGTGCACGCCAACCAAGGTCTTATGAAGCCACTCCTGAGACACTTCTGGAACCTTAAAGAGAGCTTCACGTCCGTTACGCCTTAATATATTTCCGCATAACGGGTGGGGATATTTGGCGGGTGGCAGAAAAAAATTGAAGTTTATTTGTTTACTTTTGATCTTTACAAATTTTGCCAAACATGCACTCTCCTAAGCAATGTTTCGGAAATCTTTTTTTTCGTTCACGTATTAATAATACTATCTACATTTTACAAGTCTAAGTTTTCCATATTCGCTTATAAAAAAATAACCGACGAAAGTTTTTTGATTCTAATGTTGAAATGAAATGTTGCAAATATCACGTCGGAGCTATTACTCTGTGAGCAGAAGCAATTTTCGCGCAATGAAAAATTCATACAGTCTTTCTTATATTATTTACGCAACACTCAAAATGCTTGAATAGCAAACAAGTGTACGTATTCTGGGGTGAATCAAAAATTAAATTATATTTTCAGCTTGATTGGATGACTATTAAATAATATACTCAGAAATTTTCGCACACTGTTGACAAAGTTCAATATGATTTTCTGCTTCTACAATATTTAGAAAACTTTTGCAAGTTTATAATTTAACTTTTTTTCATGAAATTATTCTATAACTTATAATGTTAATTAACTTGTGACATTAATAGTAATTAAAATATCATAATACTTACAGAAAATAATTAAATATATATTTTTTCATTAAACTGAATTAAATAAAATTCTAAACTATATAAAACTGGTAAACTTCCGTATGTGAGATCACTGTTAGCGATCCGGGTTTTGCCTTTCGGTATCTTCAGGCTACATTACATGTGGGCAGTGAGCGAACATATAACATACTATTATACCATATATTATAACATATCTATTACTATTATAACATACTAGTATGCTATGCCGATGCCGAACCCCAGGTCGCTAACAGTGATCTCACATGTGGAAGTTTACCAGTCTTAAATAATTTAGAATTTAAAATCAATTTTCATCAAGCACTATCAGTCAAAAATATGGATGAATTAAATTACATAAAAAATAGATTTTGTATTTGAATGCATTGTACTCGGACACATATATAATACGATAGACAATACACACCATAAAATTTGTCCAAGATATTCATTTAAGAATGGGCTGGATAGATTAAGATTTTCTTCAGCCATCTACTATATTCGATTGAGCCAGTCCTAGTGTTGCAGTTTCACTTATTTAGTAATGATATGTTGTATTCTCCATTTATTATCTCGTTGTGAACAAAGTCATTCTACCATATCTTCAGAATAAGCCGCAAGATTTTGTCCTCAAAGCTTATTTTACGAGGGCCTTCGTTGGGTAACACGATTCGTAATTGTAAACAACCACTGATTCAATGATAAATAAGGTGGTATTTGGTTCTTGCCTTGTATACCTTGAAACAAAGAACAGTTTTTATTCTGAATTATTTAAAATCAATTTCCATCAAGCACCATCAGTCGAAAATATTAACAGTTTTTATTCTTCAAAATATTCAATACATCCAATGAAATCTAATTACTCGAACATTCAACCAACAAATAATATCGAGTATTGGATGATTATTTTTTAATTATTTTTTTTAATAAGCGTCAAAGAAGAAGATATCACAAAAGCGGAATAAAATAAATGATATGATACATAAATATATTTTCAAATTTTTTTGAGTTAAATTAGTTTTTCTTTACTTTTTGTTTTACCCTAGTAGGCACTTTAAGCATTCCCCTCCCGGCCATGTTAATGAGACGAAGGTAGGGGTACATTTAATGAGGGTTTGTTTGTTTTAATGCTTTCAATGAGCAAATCACAAGCCTTCCCCTTATGAATAAATGATTCTTCAACTGTACTAAAAGTTTGCAATGAAGGACATAATTATTAGATTAGTATAAACAACCGTGAACTACGAAAAGCATATAAATATTTAGATACAATTAACAATTAAAACTTTAAAAAAATACTATTATTCACTCAATAATTTATTAATGTTTAGTGACTTTCCTGCAAGCTGTTAATCTATTATGTAAGTGAGTAATTAATGTTATATTTAAGTACAGCGAGTTTTTTGTTGCTTAGACGAACATAATAAATTAGATCTTAGATAAGTTAGCACATATTTTATACGATTATTTAAGTATTCTCACACTCGACTATTCTTCGGTTTTTAATGTAGCCATATGTATTAACCATTTAAATACCGTGCAACAATTTACTATTATTTATGATAACAGCGAAATATGCTGATAGCGATATGCTTGTATTTTTTATGTCATAATAATTATAAATAGTAGATTTTTTTCTAGAACTCACGTATTTTGAAAAACATCGTAGTAACTAAAAGGTTTATAATGAACATGACATTGAGTATTATTAAGAAGTATATTTTTTGTATTTTAGCAAATAATAAACTGATGGCCTAATTTTAACAAGTCTTATCTAACCTATTTGAAGAGAACAATTTTTTAGCGTAATAAAAACAAAAATATTACTTCCTAGTCAACTATAAAATGTTTGTATCTGTAGTTCTTTTAAGTATACTTTTTAGTAAACTTGTCTCCCTGGTCAGAGTAATTGGCAGCATGCGCGCCTAGCGATCTGGGGAATGCGGGCTTGATTTCCCGTCTGTCAGATTTGAAAAATCTGAAAATGCAGGATTTGGATGCTCCTCGGGCTTAACAAATTGTCTGACAAAGGATTTTCGTGAAAAATAATCTTTCAAAACGTTTTTACATTGCGGAGGTTCATATACTTCATTTTCGGAGTGGATATCTTTGCACTGTGTAGATCAATACGCTCCACTTTGAAAGCGAAGATGGTATACAAAAAAAAGGTCTGACAAAAAGTTATACTCAGCTTAAATTGTAATTTTACATAGCTGAACATTGCAGCAAGAACTGTAAATAAGATATGATATTTAAGTTAGAATAATTCATTTAAACTTCTAATGTTTACCGTGTGCTTTAAAAAATAGTCATTTAAATATATATGTATGAATAAGAAACAGTTATTTTCTATCTTGTTAGATTCGTAAATATTAATTAAATATGATTTTAATATTAAACAATCGAAGTGTGTATTATTTATTGCTCATTCAAAATTTCTTTTGCGATTTGATCAAAGACAAAGATAAAGAGAGTCATTTTGACTTAAGTGGATGAATGCAACCACGCCATGAGTACTAACTGTATAACTAATATATTATAACATATGAACCAAAAGTATTTCTTATTGTTTCAGTTCCTCCCGGTATTCCAGTGGTGATGGATCGAATGGGCGGCGTGCTGAACGGGACCCAACTCGGCCCTAAGGAGGAAGGGGATGACTTAATACTGACATGCACGGTTCAGGGTGGTTAGTTCTGCTCCATTTCTACTAATTAATTTCATCATACAAACACTACTTGGTGCTATTATCTCATTACAGAGTTCCGCAATGTACCTCATGACACAAGTGATACACAAACCTCATACAATCATCAATTATTTATCTATAGCATAAATTTAAAATCATATCATAGTTTTTACGTTATATATTGTCGCCAATATTTTCTATAAATCTTGATTTTTTTGGTTTCAGTCACTTTGTAAAGTATACTTTTATTTTTGCACTCTTTTGTATCATTGACACATTTTTCTAGTAACATATAATTTGTACATGTTTTATAAACATATGTGTCAACATATATCATTCAAATGCTAAAAATTTAAAATTTCCATCGTTTTTCAGTTTGAATTAAAGTGAGATAATATATATACGATCACGATGATGCTGTAAATATTTAACAATGACGACTCCAAATATAGATCTTATAAATCTTCACAAAGATGATTTTTTTTACATTTTCTCACCCTGTAGTGCTAACATTATGCTGGATGCATATATTGTATATGCAATATACTGTTAGAACGTAAAGTATAGTAATAATGTATACATAAATTTTGATAGTGTAAAATTCTTCACAATAATTTTTTTTTTTTTAGTCAGTCGCTTAATTAAATACATCAAGCTTTGCATTTTTAATTTAAAAAAAGCTTCAACCTGCAACCCATGTCACCAATATTCGTATCAATAGACCGCTGAGACGATGTGTGGTGTTTTAACCTACATATATGGAAGTTTTCATCATAAATATTGACAACGTATACATATTTTAATAATAAATTAATAATCTCATCTGGGGAATTGATGGATACCATTTGCTAGTCAATCATAATTGCTATGGTGCAGTCAATTTTCATGCAGTGTCGGATGATTTAAGTTAAATTTTTGAAACTAAATAGTTTTTTAAATTCATATTTACAAAACTGGATTACTAATAGATTGAGTGATTGATAAACAACCATTCCTCATAAAAAAAATCTGTCAAGATAAATCTTCTCATTTTGGGAATTATTATTTTTTTTATATTCGGGGTAAGTGGATTAATCCAGAGAACCCACGTGATATTATATTTTTGAATACTAGTGTTTTTTCAGAATCCATTTTCCAGTAGATTTTTGATTTTTCCTAGAAATAGGACAAAGTAACTATCCTCGTATCCTAAATTTTTTCTCGCCTAATGTAACTTATTTAATATTTTTTTTTAATTTCCCCAACTTTTTTTGCTTTTCCATTCTCAATAATATTCCTGAAATTTTCAGGAATAATATTTAAAATTTTCCATTTCCCGAAAATAACAAATTTCTAGAAAATTTAACTCCCTATTTGGGGTGAACTTTGTCATAACTAATATTAATATTTTAATTGCATCCTAAAAAAATGGTGGTGTGAAAATTATATAATAGTTTGAATCAAATGTGCGGCATCTTATGTATAATAAATTAATTCGGCGTTATGTATGATATTACAGGGAAGGCTGAAATATTATTGGATATTTTTCGACTGTATTTTATTTTTGAACGTGACTTTTTGAACAGAATTTTTCCGTTCTTTTTTTGAATAATACACATCAACAAAAGAACACGACTATAGATGACATTTGCGGTAGAATATGACAGTGTGTTATTATATTTGCGAAAACGTTACTCAGTTTGTTTGAAGAAACGTGAAGTTGTTAGTTATTTCCACGGTTGTACGGCGGTAAGACCTCCTCCATCTTCGCTAATTAACTCGTATCATTTATATTCATGCGGCGGCCTCTAGTAACGGGTCTCGGTATTACCTATGCGTTAATTAAATTTCATCGTGGACTCATTTAGATGGGGAAAAATTTCCTTCGCACTGACAAGGAGTTTCACACAAATTAAATGAAAAGGTATACTATAAATAATATAATCACCCAACGACGCCGCCTCAACTTTCTATATTAAACTCTTGATTGTCCTCGTCTTAAAGTTTCGTTAGATACTTATATTAATAATGTCACATTTCGAAAATATTTCAAAATAAGTCTCTTTATTAAAATATTCTTACAAATATAGAGTAATTTTACTTCAAATATTTGCTTTAATAAAATATTTCATAAGATAAAACTCTACTAAATATTGTCAAATAATATAATAATAAAATTCTTAAACAAAATTACAATATTTTATAAATTAATGTTTATGTCATCTTGTAAAGATGGTGTAACATTGATGGCCAAGTTGGAAATCATACACGCTTTAGCATAATCGTGAGCTTAAGTCTTGCAGCTTTCTAATTATTAGTACATATCGACGGCTTAATCTGCCAACAAACTAACCATGGTCGAAAACTCGATTTGGATGCCAATGTATTTGGATTTAATTTTTTAACACACAGAGAGCGCACAAAATTCACGAAAAAATGATATACGTAAAATCACCCGCAACGCCAGCCAATTCCATCTAGTAAAATACACATTCATCAAAATTTTTGTTACTCCTGCACATTTGGCACAAGTTGTGTTGGTTAGTTTGTTAATTAGGCCATCGATATACAGAACTAGGTGCCCAATGGGCTGATAATCAATCCTGGTGAGAGATAATCTGGCACGATAAGATTTCATATTTTTGAATATCTCCCAAATTTGGATCGAACGTAGTTTTATAAATGCCAATTATTAAATTAAGTTTTGGTAACTTCTCGTTATAAATATCTATATGATTACCACGACCAATCTGAATCGTATTAGCTCATTATAAAAACTATATATATATATATCCATATCGATATATTATTTTATTGATTTGAAAACAATTTATTCTTTAAATTAATTTAATGTATATGAAATAATATATAAACTCATTGAACATTATAAAAACGGATTTTACTTACATTTCAAATACTGAAAATGAAATACAAAATTCACTGTTTTAATATCACGAGAAAATATAGCTTTATTTGTGAGCATGATGCTTTTCGTTTATTATTTATCAAGGTAAGAAGTAACGGCCATGATATATTTAATCCTCGTCAGTTACTATAGCTGGCTTAAAAACAATGTAAATACAGTGATTAATAATGCAATATGTTTAAAACACAAACAATACCAACAAAGCATTCACTAGCTTCCATAATCAATTTATGTAAACAAAAATACAAAACCAATTAGAAGAAATAAATAAAAATTTAAACAAAATTAAAATTTGTACAAAGAACTTTGTTCCTGACTTCACTAAAAATATTACATTTTCTGACCATAGCATTAAACTATTATGGTATTAAGCAGAGTTGAAATTATTTTATAAAACCGCAGCAATGTGTAATTTAATGTTTTTCATGCAAATGGATTTATAATTTTTCTTTTATTTCTTATGAGAACGGATTTCTTGCGTTATGTTTGGTATAAATTCAAAGATCAGGAATGGATTAAGGATGTATACCAAGGCTCCACTGTGTATTTTATATAAAGCAATGATAAGCGATGATTGGCTAAATGAGATAATTTTCATGTCATTATAAAAGATAACGAAAAAATTCATAAAGTTATAATATCAAATAAATAATATATATTTTGAGTAAATGCAATGCAATCAAACTATGGTGCATTATGTAGTTATTATGATTATCGAAAACACGTGTCAGGGCATAGTAAAATTTGTCTGTTGTTCACACTACACCACACATATTATTTTAATGGTTCAATTCTACCGTTATAAAGTAGAAAAATCAAATTGAGATTAAGATTAAAATAATTAATCCATAATAAATCTCAAACAGTCAATAATAATCACTTAAAATAAACATTAAATATTTGAAATGTATCCTAGATTTACGTAGTCCACGAAAATATCACAATCCGAATAGTATAAGATGTTGAAACGTCTTTTTTTGAATATTGTCAATAGATACGCCAAAGTGTCCAGTGTCACTTAGAGAACACTGTCACAGGATAGAATAAGATGATAGAAATTCTTGGAAAAAGCTTGAATAACTCTATGTTTTCAAGCAAACATTGATGAGTAGGATGATTGTATAAGACATATGTAGTCAATGTATTCTAGTAGGTGGGTATCCGTCTTTCTTTTGTTATTTCGTAAAACGTACGTTCATTATTGTGTAAATATTTATTCTACGTAATATTTGCAACAATTTTATGAAAGGAGCGTAATAAATATTAAAAATTCATTTAGTCTGAGGAACAATGCATGCCATAAATCGAAAACGGAAAATTGTGCTTGTACAGTCTTCCTATAAATATATGTACAGGTTGCGTCAGCAGTTTTCTTAAAACATAAATAGCTTTAAAAGAGATTTACTTGCTTCTCAGCTATTTTAATTTTTAGAAACAATTTATAATCATGAGATTATAATAATTTACAAACACCTTTGAAGAGGAATAATATTTTTTGATTTTACTTTTCGAATATCAATTTAAAATAAAGATCAAACATGAATTGAATAAAATATATCAATTTTAATTTTTAAATAATAAAAATCTCCTCTACTTGAACAACTGCTTCATGACATACATTAGTACTTGACATTGTCGTATTCTTCAAATAAATTGAAGCAAACAATGGAATAACTGCATTGTATAAGTATTACATTATACCAATTCATTACATTTCATTTATGATCATACACTTTCGGGCGGAAACTTTTTAAGATAAGGTTTTGTGAGTTCATGTCATACTTCAATCTTTAACATATTTACATAACGCAGTCATTAAATTGCGTGGATTGCATATGCATAAAAACCAGTACAAGATATCATGGATAACGCTTCATCTTTTTTTTATTTCAATCTATATATATAAATAAATATATGATTTATATTTCTTTGCAAATACCCGATAAACTCCTCTTATAAATAATTATAATTAATTTATTATATTCAACACGATTTTAATTGAGATCTTAATTTCGTTGGCTATTTAAATACGATTCTAACTTAGTACAACTCAAGTTAAGTTGTTATACAAAAACTGATTCTTTGGGCATGGTATGAGCTTTTTAAAAACTAGATGTATCTAAAAAATATATAATACAATTTTTTGATACTTTTTTATGAAGATAAATAAATGTATGCGATAATAATCGCTGGTTTATATTGTAGCACGGCCCGAAACGACGCCGCTTCATAGTTATTGTATATCTGTATTATAATAGCTATATGCTACGCCTGTGAATGGGCTTAAAAATGTGTTGTATAGTTTATTACCAAATAACACGCTGTAACATTTACCTCGTTTCATACATAAAGAGCCGGCCACGATCCTTCTGCTTACAATGTAGCCCAGTCCCCTCCCGACACCATCCTCATATCATCATTCTTTACACTCCGCCTCTCTTTTGTGCCTGCAAGTAATGGTTGTATCTACCTGATACTTTTCTGCTTTTTGTCCGTCAAGAAAGATGAGCTTTTCAAACGGTTTCATTCAGGCAACATTGTCCGGATGGATTTTTCATTCGCCGGATGCACCTTTTTACAGTTTGCGATTTTAAATATGATCTAACGCTAGAACGAGACGGCCACTTTAAGACACTTTATATGCTTGGATTTTATTAATATTGTATTTTTGCTATTTATAAATAAACATCATTTATTATTTCATTGTCAATATTGTAGGAGCACGTTTCTTGATTTTTTGGCTTAAGATTAAGCTTTAGTTTTTGAATTGTCTTGTATTATTGGCACAATTTTGCATTAAAACATCATTTATACACAATTTATAAACATATGTGCTAGTACAAAAATGTAAAAATAATACAAACGACGGCAAAAAATAAAGATATACTTTTCAAATTGACTCAAACCATGACACGTGGTCCTGCAGTATTGGCAACGATTTATAAAATTGTCGCTTTAAAAATCTTCAACAATATTCCGTTCAATTTTAAATAATCCTCTTTTAAGTTACATATTGATTATAAAAATTACATATATATATTTAA
This sequence comes from Rhyacophila evoluta, assembly GCA_022683975.1. Classification (NCBI taxonomy): domain Eukaryota; kingdom Metazoa; phylum Arthropoda; class Insecta; order Trichoptera; family Rhyacophilidae; genus Rhyacophila; species Rhyacophila evoluta. The sequence goes on along the minus strand of JAGVSQ010001505.1, from coordinate 1,047 downwards.
CCATGTCCACTCCAAAATTGGAGTATATGTAGATTTATAGTGTAAATATATGCCTTGACAGATTATTTGTTACGAGAATTGATTGTCAGACAATTGCTCAATCCTATTGGTATCTAGTCCCGCATTTTTAATCCAAAAGATGCGAGTGTTGAGCCCGTATTTTCCGGATACAAGACGTGCATGCTAACTTCCATACTTTCGTAGAGACATATATATCAAATAATATATATTTTATTTAAATCGAAACAGCCTTATGTATAATTTATATTTTTTTACTACTGACTAGTTGGGTTAGAAGAAGATACAAGTAGAATTGAAGCTTTCTGGAGGCATTCACAGAAAAATTTTAAGCCAATGCCAGTCTTACTTTTAAGAATTTCACAATTTTAAAGCTTTTTAGTTTGTTCCATAATTTACGAGTTTTGCGTAAATTTTAGTCTCATCATTTCTCAATATTTGATTTCAGAAAATCTCCATGAGTTGATATAATTAGATAATTTATAGCAGCAATAGTAGAATACTCATATACCATTTAGTTGGAGCCGGGTATACATCTTTCTTTCGGAAAACCCGCCTTAAATTCGAAATGATTGCAGCAAACCAAAGGTGAATAGGGAGCCCTTTTTTCCTATTGAAAATTTCCTTGGTTTAAATTACTACTGTACTTGAGGTCCTAATATTTTAATGTATTTTTCTAAATTTATACTCATTAAAAAGATCACCTTCTATAATATATAGTTTGTAAAACTTAATTTTTTTTAAAAAATAAGAGAAGCATGTAACGTTGACTACAAATATAAAATTCGTTTTATTTTTAACAGCAAGCTGACCTTTTAAAGAAAAAAAAATCACAATCGATAATGTATTAATTCATAATTGTTGATATCATAATTTAATTATTGCTTATATCTCTCATAAAACACTGTTCACTTAATTTTTGAAGCTTGTTTTATAATATTAAATTACGACTTATATATTTATATATACTTGTATAATATTATAAAATTAATATTTTCGACTGATGGTGCTTGATGGAAATTGATTTTA
>JAGVSQ010001504.1:0-28895 GCA_022683975.1 Rhyacophila evoluta | reverse complement strand
GAATTTAAAATCAATTTCCATCAAGCACCATCAGTCGAAAATATTAATTATGCAAAAACATTTTATACTGCAATTTATTAGAAGTAAAAAATTCTCCTAAGGAGGGTGCCAATTTCTACTGCTTCATCTGTATATTTTACCCTCATTGAACAATTTCTTTTTTGTGTGTAGTGTCCATTGTAGTGGCATTCTTTTACACATTAATTTACTTCTGTATATTGTTATATGTGCAGCTTCTTATTCTGCATCACAATTTCAAATATAATACACATAACATTAAAACAACTAAACGTTTTGCATAATGCAGTATTCATATATGTTATGTCCATGATTCTACACCATATACGGAGGCCAAACAACGTTAAATCTTATTATATATTCTATTAATTGTAGAATTTCCTCATTTTTATGTAATATACCCTGGATTACACTGTTTAGCATTTTTTATTTCATGTCCTAATTTACTTCTATATATTTATTTAAGCATTAATTTTGCAGACCCTATGCTTGTCTGGGCAAATTATTAGCCTTGCTGGTCGAGGAGGAGTTCTTCATATTGTCTATCATATGACGGATCCGGGAGTCCAGGATCAACATATGGCTATTGACACAGTTCAAGTGCAAGGTATAGTAATTTTTTAAGCATCTCAAGAATTGTGAGTATTTCAGTCTTGTTTGTAATGAACACTATATAATTCATTGGTGCGGAACATATTAGAGAGTGGAAGGTTGTTTGGACCCCGAATCAGGTGGAGAGCAATGGACTCAGAATGCGAATACAACTAATTTGCCCATTATTAAGAAAATTAATAAAAAGTCTTTGTCCCTATGTTGTCCATATTTCAAAAGGTAAATCACCATTTCTGATTTTTATAGGTAATTTATAAGCCATTTCTTTAATAAACCAGACCCATTTTTGGATCTATATACACATATAAACTTAATCCAGCAGTAGTTAAATGCATATATTATTCATGTTGAGTTTCAGACCTACCGCTTCACTACTCTTAACAAAATAATAACTGATGTTATATTCCAATAGCACTAAACCATTTTTGTACCGCGTACACAAACATAACAAATTAATATGTTTATAGGAGATAAAGTGCGTACCATAACAGAAGGAACACGTGTACCTCTCTCTGCCGCCGCTTTACTGAGATGGATCGGCTGTACCGATCGAGGATCAGTTGTCACAATGGATTCTGCTGGGGTCCTAAGACTATATCGGAAATCTGACAGGCTGTGGCTTCCTTTGTGTGAAACGCAGAATCACACTAAAGGTGTATCCGATACTTTCTACGTTGTTTCCGTGAGTATTTTAATTTTTTGTTTTGTGAAACAATACAGTTCAAATATAAGAAGATGTAACAAATAAAATTTATATTAGACTTATTATGTTATACTAAACCAAAAAGTAAACGTGTATAAATCGGAAGTAGTAGTCACCATAAATAATCTAAATCTGTTCATCATGAATGTACATGCTTCACAAAAGCATATATTTGCAAAACTAATGTAAATCACATGTCACGTGTTTTCTGGCAGTAACTTACTTTATTGCTATACACTAGAGTAACCCAGCAATTCTACCTACTGTTCGATGACTAACCGGATTCTCCCATGTTACTAATATATGAGAACACTTCCAGAAGATGCAAATGCCATTATGCAATTATTTACAAGAGCAAATAAAACAGATGTTTAATAAACTGCAAAACTTGCAGATATGTATTTTTTTGATTAATTTCATACAATGATCCTTTTCCAGGTGAGTGAAGAGGCAGAGTGCGCTCGTTTGATTCTGTGTCGAGGCGCTCCGTTCCCTCCAACTGCCCCTCGGCCCACTGTTATGCAACTACCTTTACGGGTGACTTTCTCTATTTATTACTTGATTAAAAAAATGATGCCATTATTAATATCTACTCTGCAAATTTTTAAATTACTATTTGTATTCCTAATAGAGTTATAGGCACTGAAATATATACCACTTAGTAAAACTAATTAACTAAGAAATTTACTTACTAATAGAAATTTGGGTTTTGAAGTGCCAAGAGTTGCAATATTTTATTAGATACTTGTGTTACTTTCATCAGATATATTTTAGTTTTAAGACTTAAGGGCTTGAAATCATACACCTTGTCAATGTTCATATGTGTCATTTCTATGCACAATGTCTGAAGATGCTCAAGAGCAACCATATTGAAATATTGTTAAAAAAATAGTTTATATAAATTCCTCCTAGTCAGTAGTGTAAATATGATAATCCCTGCAAGAAATTATTCTTTTCTAAACAATAATCCATTGTGAAATGGTGCTTTGCAGCTTCCATTCTGTGAAATGGAAACGGAGAAAAGTCAACACGAAGAAGAGTTGCGGCGATCAGCTTCTATTGGATCTCAAGGCGAATCAAATTCACGGATTGAAATAGCTCTCAAATTATTTGCGGTAAATAATCCACTCTCATATCTTTATTTAAAACGTTGAATGCGGAAAAATGGCTCCATTTTGATACAAATGTTTTAGCTATTTGTTGAATACAAGGACCCTATCAAAAGTACAAATAGAGTTTGGGATTTATTTTTTATGACTCACATGAACACCTGCTGATCAAAGCTTATATGCTCACCTCTTGGTTATAATTTATGTACTGACAAGTAGTTATGTTATTTGGATGGACGCATGCGTGTGTATTTTCCACATTGAAAGAGTTAAATATTTTCTGAATTCTGATTGTGTCTTCCATCTTTTGCCTGCAGTTATTTCGCCAAATGAAAAAGTTTCTCAATTGCTATAATAATAACTATAACTACAATCAATTCTAGTAGTCATTTATAAGTTTTGTAAGTCTATAAAATTTCCTGTCTAAATAAGAAATTTGGAAACACTTCGTTACTTCAAAGATGAAGGTTACAATTTACAATTTCTAGCTGGCGTGCCGGAGTGAAATAGAACAGCGGGCATTAGAATTAATTGAAGTGATCGGAGAGCGTCGTGCTGTCGCCCCAGCAGCTCGTTACGCATCGCGCCTTGGCAAAATGCATCTTGCTGATAAATTATCAAGACTAGCTCAGCAATGGGAGAGTCAAGATGCCCTCCAGGAAACAATCACACAAGAGAGTGAGAATTTAGAAGAAATGGCTCATACAGAAGATGCAGATACCAGCATAATAATTTCAAATCATAGATCTAAAGAAACAATAGTTCCTCTCAAACCTGCGGTAAGTTTAATCCTATTTTCACTATAGTTTCGTTACATATTCTGTTAACAAAAATGTACATACTTATTTACCTCCTACCATCTACAACTTCTTCATATCTATTGTACTGAGTCAGGATCAGTTTTAAAGATCTATATCAGTTGTTCAAAAGGAATGGTCTGATTAAATGCCAGATAACTTCCACAAGTTTTTCAAAAAAAAAAAAAACTGGAACATTCATAATACTAGGGCACTACTTGAGTATAGGTAATTCTGCAATTTAGCCACAGAAAGGAAAGATTCTGAAGCTAAGTTACATAAAACCACTACTGTTAAAGAAAAAATAATGCAATATATACTGACAAATAAATTATCATATAATCAATTGTAACATTTCAGCCTATGCCAAAATTATCCCAAGGAAACCGAAATCCGTTCCGTAAGACAATCGAACCTGTCGAATCAAACGGTGGACCAGAACGTGCCAGTCCTCTCTCTCTAACAGACAGAACATTAGTTATTAACCATAATACTCCAGCTACATCACCTGCACAATCTGTAAGTATCTGTAAACTATTTCTAGGTTTGTTATTTTTTTAAATCAATCAATATTTAACAAATAATAAGAGGCCAACACGTCACTTTGGTTTTATGTATTGTTTCATTCTAATAATTGGCATAAGAACATAAATATTTTATTCTCGTGATAAAATATTTATTCAAATTCTCTTGAACAATGTTTGAAACTTAATCTTTTTTCTTAACGGATACATTGCAGGTTACAAAAAAAAATCCTTCAGAAACATTTGTGCAATGGTACCAGCGAAATAAGGAGAATCTTCAAGAAGAAAATGCTGATCTTACTCCAGAACAGTTGACAAGACTCGCCATGAAAACTTACAAGTCGCAGCAAAAACCGAACACAACTGAAAGTACTCCCAAAAGAAAGCTTTCACCGTCTCCTGACAATGTTAAATCGAGAGATGATGGAAAAGTTGCACCAAAACAATCTAAACTTAGTGCCTTTGCCTTCCAAAAGAAGATTTAATTGAAGAGAATCCAAAGCGCTTCAATTGACTCTAGATATAGTTGGATGGTCTTTAAATGATTTTTATTTTTAATATTTATTTGATATAAAAATAAAAATTTCCACTTGTACGTGATAAATAGAATTTTCGTCAAGAAAACCTGATCGTAAGAATAAAATTTACAGATTTTTAATTCATATACATAACTTTTGTTCACTTGAGAGAAATATTTTTTTAACTTCTATATGTCAAAATGTGTTATATTTTATAATATCTTGATCAAGTATTCCTAATGAAGGTGATAATTTTTACAATATTATGACACACTGAACCATCTACATAATGCTCGATTTGTCAAAAGACAGTGGGCAACATTTATTTAAAAATAGTTTTCTTTTATTTGAAGTGCATGTCTGTTAAATTTAGAATTCTATAATTATAAGTGTATAAAGTAATCTTATTATTAAATTATTTTCTCTGCTATGAAACCAATGTTTTATGAAATATGTCACTGTCCATTTTATAATTATATTATGATATAAAAAAAAAAACATCTTTTATTGTGGTTATGTCATATTTATTTACACCATTTATAGATAGTGATTGATGAAAACTGATTTTAAACTATGATTGAAATAATTGATAAACTCCCTAACTGAATGGCTACTTGCATCCCGGGCTCATTAAGAATCTCCAAATAACATATTTCTTTCATTAATCCTTCGCTGGCCGAGGAAATACTCCTTCATCAAACATTCGTTTCCACTCCGTTCCATGTGGATAAATAAATTTCTCCATAGAATCTGCTATAAATTCAGTACTATATCCGGGTAACTAAAATAATAAAATATTTCATAATATAATGCAACACATGCTTAGAGAATGGTTTTTGTAACTTTATATTCAGATTGAGAAAGTCAACTAATGCAATAAGTAATTTTAAATTTAATTGTTTTGACAAATATTGTTTTTCATACTGTCTCTTTTTACATAATTTTCTTGCCTGGTTAATTTCTGGTAATCCAAAATTGATTTTTTAAATATCCATATGTTAACTGATATTTTTCTTTTCATAAAATTTATCATTAAATATGTGAATGATAATATCAAAGTTTAATAAATCTAATGGTATGCTTGCTTTGATCATGTAAAATGATTAATGACTAGTAGGGATTCAAGTGTCACAAAATCTGCATATCTTAAAGAAATCAATAATTTGAAATAGAGATTGACAAATAGCTAACAATCAATCCTAGCGAAAAACAATCACAATAAGTCTTCATAAAACAAAAATGCATATGCTTATATTTGTAGCAGAGATACGGAGTAAAAATAGAAGTGAATTGCCAAAGAGTAACAATTTTACCTCAGGCGCAAGATAATGTGCGTTATCAACTCTTGCAGGATCCACAAAATGCTCATGCTGTTGGTCAACATATTCTATGTAACGATTCTCCATTGTACCAGATAAACTCATGTAGTCCCACATTTGTAGATGTTGCACCATTTCACAGAGACCAACTCCACCGGCATGAGGACATACCAATACTAAGAAATTAAAAAGAAACAGTTAATTGAAATAAATGCTCATTATTTAACTTTATATTATATTTCTTTCCTTAATGTCACCAGAGGCAAGGTTATCTAAGTAGTTTTTATTTTGCTTAAGTCAAGTAAAACTTAAACCTTTAAAAGTCTTTAAGAAAGAAGAAATTACCATTTTTCCCTAAATTGGTCTTTACAGTATGGGTTTAAGTTAATATTTCCTAGTAAGAATTTGTTGCTGGTGTATATTTTGGCACGATTGTATAATTTCAACCTAGGTTGAAAATACAGTCAGCTACCTGTTTCTTCACGTTGAGCATATATCCCTGTTTGCCTATCTTTTTAAAGGTATGAATTATAAAGTTAATTTAAAAAAGAAAATTTAACATAAACAACCTTTGAGCTTATGGGCCATGAGGTAAACAGAGAGAATTTCATTAATTCCACCAATGCGAGCTGAATCGATCTGACAGTACTGCATTGCTCCAGCTTGCATGAATTGTTTGAACATAACTCGGTTAGCACACATCTCACCAGTAGCCACTCCAATGCCAAAAGGCCTTAAAATATAAAAGCATCAATAGATTATATTCTGGTACATGTCTATCACAACACAATTTATCAATAATTAAAAAGTATGTAAAAAATACTGAATAGATAGGCATATTACTTTTTATTAACCAAGCTGAACAATTCGGATTTTAATTTCTTACTGTAAGGCTTTTGAAATGGTCGCATGGCCCAAAATATCATCAGGAGACGTTGGTTCTTCTATCCAAAGTGGTTTGAATTCTGCCAATTTCTTCATCCACGTGATTGATTGATTTACATCCCATGCCTGATTTGCATCCACCATCTATAATCGTTTACTAAAGATGACTTGATAATATTTTAAGTCTGACGATAATATAAACTGCTTCAGGCGAATCTCAATTCAATATAATTACCAAATTGTTTTTTTCTCCAATAACATCACGGACCACTTTGCATCTCCTATAGTCATCTTCGTAATTTGTTCCCACCTTTACCTTGAAACTATCAAATCCCAAATCCATATATTTTTTTGTTAATTTTTTTACCAATTCATCAGGGTAGCCCATCCAACCTGCGAAGTGTGAATAAATAAAAGAATGTCCTAGAATGTGTTATGCATTTTTATATTATGAACATAGAATTGAATTCAGTCTATTATAGTAAACACTAACATACCAACTTGAGTTGTGTACGCAGGGTAACCATAATTTAATAATGTTGCGAGTCGTTTTTCTCTTCCTGCCTTTGACTTTTTCAGTATTTCAATTGCTTCATTTGGTGTAATGACATCTGTTATATAACGGAAATCAATTGTAGAAACAAGTTCCTTAAAGAAAACATAAACATAAATAACAACTATTATTTCGACATTTTAAATACAAATTTTCCCCTCATAATTTCCTAGACTTTTTGGCAACAAAATTGAATTATCGTATCAACCTACAGTGCAAATATCTAATTTATATAATAACAAAATATCAAGTGTTTATTATATTAAATTTCAATCAAGTAGTTATCTTATTTAGAACTATTCTAACACAAGCTATGCAGTAATGAAACCTTTATTTTGGAACTACAAAAAAATTCTGTATTTATAACAGATGAACGATCATTATAATTTTCGCTGGCCACTAAGCAGCATGGCGTTCAGGAATAGCTTTTTATTATATTTTTAAAGATATAGTAGGAAAATAATACATATTATGAGACATTAAACATCTTACTTCTGGTTCCATATCTGCAAGTAGTCTCCACACTGGTTTCCCTTCTATCCTCGCCCACATATCCCACAAAGCATTAACTATGGCAGCAACAGCCAAGTGTGTTACACCTTTCTCAGGTCCAATCTTCATTATAGAAAAGATGAGTTATCAATCATTACTAATTGATACAGGTAAACTAGACATTCCCGTAAATACTTATCTGGGCTATATTGTTCTAAGATTAGCATTTTTACCATTTTCAGACAGAGAATGTAGGGTATTCTTTAATGACTACAGCTAAGTTTTTGATGTATTTCATTATTCATTCAGTCAAATCCTGCTATAGCGAATACCAAAATAAAAAATTTTCCAGCATAATGAACATATCATGGTGGACTGGAATGGATATACCTATTTTACATTCCTTTATAATGAAATTTCAGTATAGCGAAACAAAACAGGTTTCATTTTAACGGGGCTTGTTTATATTAATAATTAGTAAAACTAGAAATTATAACCTTGACCCGTATTAGTACTCATGTGTTTTTTCATGTCCACTATAAACATGATAAGAGATAGCTCCTTTATTAAAATAGCAATCTGTACGTATACATTGCATCAAAATATGAAACAAATCAGATCAATGTATATAGTGAAAATGTTTTTATAGTGTGAAACAAAACATGTTTGTCGGCCATGAAAACAGTATACGTTATAAACGAAACTTTGTATTTGATTACACGTTTGTGCCTTGCCCTTAAATGCTAATACATAAACATTCATCTATATTCAGATATTTAAGGAGTCAAGGTTTCCATAATAAGATACGCCTGTACCTACCAAATAATTTAGTAATTAGAATAATACACTTCAACTTTACCCATCTCATCTGTGAATCACTCGTCAGTAAGCGCCAGAATGAAGCGAAATCTTTGAATATATCTGCTGCATTTTTACCGAGAAGAAAAGATTTCATGGAATTACATGCCAATACGACCACTTCTGTGCCTCGGCCGAGGGTAAAAGTTAACCCATATCCTACTCTACCACCATCAGTCTTGATCGTCACATAGGCACAAGAATAATTGGGATCAGTATGCTGAAAAAAATGAGAACAAGGAGAATATTTCAATAAATGAACACACTATAAGAGGAGCTTCAGCTTAACAATTATTTTAAACTCAATAATGCTGTGATAGCCAAAATAGCCATCAACACACGTTTCGAATTCATAACTGAATATTACTATAACAGTTTTTATATTAGTGAAAACAAAGATTCTTTAGCAATTCAAGTGCCACAGAATTAAGTTTTTTATTTTTTAAACTTCAAAATATTCCACCTTTGTAAATACAGTAAGACCTGGATATAACGGACTTTGTATATAATGGAAAATGGCTGGAAGATATTTTTTGATGGCCAAAATGCAAACATAGATTTAAATGTTTGGAAATTCCTAGTTTCTGCTAAGCAAGACAGAATAATGCGGGAGAAATAGCCGAAGATTGTTTTGCAGTGGTTAGAAGTAGCGGAAGGTGACCATGGCATGGCTATCACACCATAGTTGGAAGTGAAAAATCAGATGAAGTTACTACAACATTTTCATAATTTTTGACAATTAATTACAAAGGAATAGCATACTTCAAAATTCAAAAAAAATGATTCTTTCCTTAAAACTTCACTGGCCATGTACTGTGCTGTTTATTTTTTTGATAAAAAAATGCATTCAGGAAACTGATTTTTATATAACAGCCTTTCAGCTATAATAGACATGCCCAGTCCGTTATATCGAGCTTCTACCGTTTTCACAGTAACGCAGAGAATGATTTATTCAAGATACCTAAAGTGATAATTGAAGATCTCATGGCTTAACAATCTATAGAGGCAAATAAAATAGAGAAAATAAAAAAAATCTACAAAATAAAATTCAATAAAATGAGAAATAGATTTTAAATCTTATTGTAGGGGATAATTTGAAAAAAGAATATAATTGTGATTGGATTCTTTTAAGAAAAACCATAGACATGGCAAAGTTGCATACAATAATATCAGAGAACTTTTGAAAGGAATTACAAGACAAGAAATTCTATTATTTGTGTTAAAGAGTTCAAAAACATAGACATACGAAATGTCAATTGATGTTAGTATTGACAAATGATAAAAACAACTCATTTTTACCAATGCATCTGAACCATGGCCCCCGATAGATGTAGGAAAACGTATATCTTGGACATCAACGCTAGAAATTATCAATCCACTCTTATCAGTTATCATTATGAAATAAAACAAAGGTGTGTATAGTGATTTATTTATTTAATAATGTTTTACACATCACTACCTTGCGTCGACTAATAAAACATCATAATATTATACAAGCAGAATTATCTTCCAAGTTAAGATTACAAACCTCTTAAGAACCAGAAATATTCATTTATAGCAGAATATAATTTAAAATAACTATTTTAACAAAAACAGATTCAATGTCATATTTACATTCAATCTTAATTAAATGGTGTAAAAATTTGCATAGTTACAAGATTCTTAGTATTTACTTAGTAAAAAAGTGATTAATCAATAGAATAATAATATAATATATTCTTTTAAGTATAAATATTATTTATTTTTTTTTTATATAAATTATTTCGTAACATTGTATAATATTTGAATATATTTATAGTTATGTAATGTATAATATGTAAATTAACAGTATTTAATTAATACAGAAGGTCAAGAATAAAAAACCAATGACAAATTGAAATTATTTATAAATATTTTTCAAATACATTTAGAATATAGAGTAGTAGGTATATGAAATATAAATATAATACTTAGCACATATTGTCACAGCTTATTAAATTAAAAGAAAAACAAGTTACAATAATGTTTAAACTTAGCAGACTAATGATAAAATAGGGCGAACAGGTTTTTAGATTAACCCACTTTCACATTTTCATTTGCAAAAAAGTATGTCTAGGCAGTAGCGAATAGATAAGAGAGTCACAAGTTTAGTTTCCACAAGTGGTGGTATAAAATTCAAATGAAGATAATTCATTTTCACTATTTCATAACAAAATTAAAATTTTATTGAAATTTATTTCATTGATATTTATTTCATTCAATGGTAAAAAAACGGATAAAATTCTTATCCAAGCTTCAGTTAAAAAGGTTTATTATTTGTTTTTTACAAGTATACACTAAAAAGGATTCAATATTTCATTACAGTAGAACCTCAATATAATAGATCAATGTGTGAGATTTCGTGTCCATTAAAATAAGTTAAGTGAAAATCAATTTTCTGAATGAATCTTATTATTAGATCCAAGAAAAGAATGAAGTTTTGTTTTCACTTTCGAAGTATGCTGTTTTATTATAAACTGTCAAAAATTACGAAAATGTCATAATAACTTCATCTGCTTTTTCACTTTCATGGTCACCTTCAGCTAATTCTAACGACTGTAAAAAAAAATCTTCAGCTAGTTCTCTACCATTATTATAACTTGTTTTACAGAAAATAGGAATTTCTAAGCCTTTTAAATCTATGTCTAACACGTTCAACACTACACTACAATTCTTTACGGATAATTTTTCGTTATATCGAGGTTTTAATGTATTTAAAGATGAGGAATATTATGACTAACTTTGATAATAATTAGGAGCAAATGAATGCATGCTGAAAATCTTTTCTTCTGAATTTCTTGCTGAAAATTGTTTTCAAATTTTGCCGTATCTTGAAAAACTGATATTTTCGGTAAAAATAATAAGGGGACTTTCAGGTGTTAGTAAAATATAATTGTTTGATAAATAAATCAAAGATATACCTACTAAGTCAACAAATACCACATTCAAAAAATATTATCTTGTTTTCACAGATATAAATTTTGATGTTACAATCAAAATATTAAAAAAATATTTGTAATGACAGCGAAAACTTTAGTACATTTTTTCAATCACAATAATGGAAATATAAAAATAAAAATCGAAAAAAAAATTATATTGCAGTGAAAATCTCCCCACAATGTCTAACGAAAGGACAGGTAATGTTAATCCTGATTGAAATGCCATCCTATTAAAATAATAAGATATTCATTGAAAGATGGAGATCACTGGAGAAAATATTCACTTCTTGAGTGATGTATGTGTTAGACAAAATTTAATAATCCACAAAAAAATGTGATGTTATTAAAATGAATAAGAGGTGCTATTATATTATAAGATACTATTATATTCACAATTAAGATAAACATCACAGTCTTCATATGAAGAGCTATAACAATAATGAATGAAAGATTGTAATGAAAAAAATTATTTTATATGGCTATAAGTATCTTTCTGAGAGTAATTTAAAACTATCTCCAATGTTGAATATGATTTAAATGTTAAAAAAAACTTTAAGATATATATGACGTCTTTGGATAATCCAGAGAGTAAAAAACCTGTAGAATATAAATAATATAAGATCAATTTTCACATTTCAAAGCAAGTTAGTCATTGATAAGATAAAAAAAAACTAATATAAATAATAAAGAAATAATAACATAAATGTTGCAAATAGAAAGCAAGTTCATCGCCTGATTTACATATATCAGCATTACCAACTTTCCATTTTGATATTTTTTACATGGTTATAATAAACATAAATTATTTACATTAACATAATATAATTTCAACAGAGATCAACGAACACACAAAAAATATTTAAACATATATTTATCAGTGCAACTATACTAAAAAATCATGGTAGCCAAAGGAATTTTTATTTCCAGCCACGGATGACATCATTCTGTCATAGCTAGATATGCGATCAGCAATACATGACTCATTTAAAATTTCAGCTTTGTTTTATATGAATTGTTTCATTCCAATCAATAGTATATTTCAACACCCATTGTTGAATAATAATAACAAGTCATGTAGCGGTGCTGGAGCTGGCTGAGACGCTGTCTGTCTTTTTTTTTTGACTGGTAATATTTTAGCATCGAGGAAGACCTCCGGGTACTATACACAGAATGTAGTCAACGAAATTAAGGGATACTAGCATGAGCTGGGAGGACACAAAGCGGACAGATAATCCTGGAGGTACCATGTGGCGACCATATGGTCCACATAAAGAGCAGATATGTCAGAAGATTGTTAAATTATTTCAGTATTATTTTTAGATAAATAACCGTCAATTTTTGCATTCTATAAATGAGGAAATCTTCTCTTTGTATTTGACTATTTGCTACCATGAAAAAAGGAATCTGTTCAGAGATAGCCAAGGTAACCAGCTCCTGTGTCTCTACCATAATCAAAATACATTATTGAATTTCAAAAAATATGATGTATTTAAACATTTTTTTTGTTACATAAACGTTTCTTATAAAAAAACTATTTTCAACATCTCACAAATTTCCAAATATACATCACAGTAATATATTTTGAACAATATAAATTTTCTAATACGCTTTATATTTTCAAAACATCAAAAGCATGGTATAAATTTACTTTATAAATATAATATCTAATTAGAATCCAACCTTTGATATGTCTTTATTATAGCCAATTTTCGATAATGTATAAATTCTTATATCTACAACCAAATTTGTGCGAATTCGGTATGGCACATTTTCCATAAATTTGATTACACATCACAGAATTTTTCTTGAATTGTTTCTCGTATGTTCACTTTTTTTGTTAAAAAAAGAATAAATGAAAATTGAATACAAAATAATAAAATAAAGTAGTACATTTTTATAATGAGAAAAATAGAAGAGACGTAAAACATACAGTAGAACCTCGATGTTACGACTAATGCGGACGACAAGATGTCCGTTAAAGCCGAAAGTCCATTATATACAAATCGGTTTTCCGAATGCATTTTATTGTTATCAGATTCAAGAAAAGAATCAAGTTTGGTTTGCACTTTCAGAACAAAGTGATCTTTTATAATCAACAAAACTTATCAGACAACAAGATTTATAATCAATTTCAACTGCTTTTTCATTTTAGAGCATGACTCATGGTCACCTTCGCCTACTTCCAGCCACTTTTCAACATTTAATTCAGCTAATTCTTCTCCAGCATTATTCGGTATTGTTCTACGGAAATCAGGAATTTCTAACCCTTCAAAATCAATGTCTGCATCTTCCAACAATTTTCCCATATTTGCACTTTTACTTTTCTACAGACATTTTGTCCATTATATCGAGGTTTTAATGTAATACTCCTCAAAATATACTTAACTACATAAAAAAATTAGATCTACAACTAAAAAAATTAAAAATGATTTGATAATAAAATTTATCGAATAATTTTACATTTGATAACACTTCCACATGGTGACATATATTTTATAAATAAAGCAGACGACAATCAGACTTACAACACTAATTAAATAAAATATATTTTTAAATATAAGCACCAATAACTAAATATAGCCGACGCTGTATTTGAAAAAAATAAAACTAACCTACTGAGATTGTATAAATACATTTAAAAAATCATAAACGTAATCATTATAATTTTTATCACACATTTGGAATGTCTGGTTTAAAGGTACAAGATGTACCTTGTTGGGAATCGATGTATTTTATTATCAAAATTAAACCTATAATTTATAAAGTAATAATATGAACATAACAAAAAGTGTGCACAATATTTTATATTTCAAGATTGTATGGAGGTTCAAACATTCATTTGCCCAATTAAGAAACGTGTTAGGCAAATTTAGATTCTTTTTTTTTGATTGGGCTATTTGATAACAAGTGATAAATTGCTTGCTAACAATTATTGCATGGTACTTTAAGATAATTGGGTAAATTCGAGAATTACTTAAAATGATTTTCAACAGCTTAAGTAAAAACTAAGCTATCTATAATATAATTGATACAGTACAAAAAACTTAAATCTCTTAAATATTGTTGTTTAGATGTTATTGTTTGTTATATAAATTTTACAGCCAAGGTCCACCTTGCTCCAGCACAGACGTTGTTATTGTCAAAAGTGCCCAATATTATACTAAAAATATTATTGTCCAAATTCATGGAATTCTATTCATTTCAGCTAAACTATTATATATTATTTTTATTGTCGAAAATTATTGGAAAATATTTATTGTGCAGTCTGATGATATCACATTATTCTGAAGATAACCTTTGACCCATCATAATATTTGATACAATATATCTCTGATTAAAATATAACTCCAAAGTATACATATTTCACTGTATAACTTTTACGTAGGTGCGAGGCGTATTACAAATTCAGACATCTATTTAATCAACTCACAAGAATAAAAGGTTACTGACATTATAACTCGAATAATAAAACTATTTAACCCTATAAATGACATGACCTAAACAGCTATACATGAATGGGTATCATTGATTAGATGAAAAGACGAAAATGATTTTCATTATTTAAAAAATACCATTTTGTGTGTGGTAAGGATTACATTTTTCATTTAACATTATAACATAATGATGATATGATTAATCTTTATGAGGACTTTATAAAAATGTTTGTTACTCAGAATCAGAAAAGTTCTTTGAAGAATTCTTTGAAAGTGATGCCAGATCCCTAACAAGAGATCGCTTTCCTTCTTTCCATAATTCCGTGCACAGCTCTCCCAACGTCCTTTTTTCAATTCGAGTCCAATCCAAAAATATTTTATAGATAACCTAAAAGAAAATCATTTGTATTAAAATTCAGGGGGATAGTGAAAAAATTGATACCTGTCGAAAATCGAAAGAATGTCAATTATTAATTTATCTAGTGGAAAAGTAGAAAAATTTACAATAAAATTGCAATGTGGTCCATCACACTCATTTCCCAAAATTTAGAAAATCTAATTATGAAAACATACTTTTATATATACCGATGCTACATTCTATTTTCCCATGCTAAAATTGTAGGAAAATATTTCTCATCACTAACTGTTATTTAGTAGATGCGGACACACTAGTGAATTATTTATTATAAAGCAAGGAATCCAGGTTCCTGTAACTATTTAACATTACATTTTTTTTACATCTGTTTGAAAGCAATGCTTGGACCCGACGGGTTGAAAGTGAATAACTGAATAATCAATCCTAATAAAATACAATTTATTAAGATAAATCTTTCTCACGTAAGACTTCTTTTTTAATACCTCTTAAGACGCAATGGACAGATAAAATTTTTGTGGCCGTTTTAATCTGCACTTTTTGATGGCCAATTTCATCAATGTCTAAGCTTCACAATGAAACAATAATTGCCTAAAGCGTGATTAAATTATAACATACCTCTGAAATACCATTACGATAATTTGACTCGTAGAAAATGTCAATCATTCCCTCATCATAGCCAAGATTACGGACAAAAGCACGCCACCCTGCCCCTAGTTGTTTACTCACTAAGTCTAAGTGATCATGCTCAACCTGTTTAAACAAAACACATTTGAATCACTATTATAAGTAAATCTCCCTTAGAGCAACTTAAAATTTATTTAAACTTCTATCCATCAACGATCCAATTTAGATTCAATAAATTTAAGGAGAATAAATGGAAACAAAAAGTTAAGGAAAGATCCAATGGCTTAAAATGTTTTGAAACCTTACATGCTTAGCTGCAATTAACCCTTTCAAGAGTGGATTTGTTCGCATTGCATTTCATTTTGATACATGTAGATTGATAATATCAACAAAAATGTCTTCAGAAGTATAGTTAATGAAATGATCTATATTTTAACAAGAAATACTAATTTTCGCGGTATACCGTTGGACCCAGAATTGTGTCTGTACTCAGTTTGACACAATTAGCATTGGACGTAACACTACGTCCATACTCCTTTATGAGTTAATATATTATATATTTGTATTTTTTCGAATAGCTTGTTTAAAAAATATATTCATGTCACCTTCTTTTTTGATTCCATAGCATCTACAATGGTCTGTGTTTTTGTTATTAAAGGTTCTGCATTTTCCTCCATGTCAGATTTATTTGGTGAGTTCGGTGTATTAATGTTGTAAGTGATTTCTGGGCCCCAGTGAACTCCATTTGAATTTATGATGTTTATTACACTACCATTTGCTGTAAAAATACCAATTGGTCACTGATTTTAAAAACTTATTTTAACACATTTTACTTCTTAATATTCCAGAGTTAACTAAATTATAGGTTTATTATATTATTTGGTCAAATTATTGATATATATTATATTATATTGGAATTATCGCTTCTATGTAAAGAAAGGATAAATGATGAACACTTTATATTTTGCTGACCAGTAAACGCAGGAATAAAAAATATAAAAAAACCATGTAGTATTTAATTTATTACTTTTTAAAAGCTTTTATTACAGTTGATTTGAAAGGTCGGACTACTCTTAATTGGTACATTATTGCTATTTCTATCTAACCAATGCCATGTTTTAGTACTGTCTCGCAGAAACGACATAATGGACAATCCATCACTGCTATTTCTATCTAATCATTTAGGATTGGTTAAGGTCTAACCGATGCCATTATTCGAAACCATTTCATTATCGAACTTTGCTGGTAACAACAGCTGATTTAGAGAAATTCTTCTTGAGCAGTCTTTTAGATGTTTAAAAATATTTTTTTACCTTTTAGTACTTTTTCAATAATAATAAAAGCTTTTTTATTAGTAATCCTCTACTAAAACAGTTAGACATGATAAACAAATGACAACCTTATTTCTAATACAAAAAAAAGTATAACATGAAAAAATCATAAATTGTTGTATATTAAAATAATCAGAAAACGATCAGTAAATTTACTGTTAATAAAAACAACTTCTCGTATTTTAGGAAGGTAATATTAAGTTTCAAAAACTCGCTTCAGTGTTGTTTTGGAGAGACAAAGAGCTGCATTGACAATTAAAATTGAAACTGCAAACTATCTAAGTGCATGGATGGGTTGTACTGCCAATTTAACACGTTTACTGCCATGGAATTTTTCACGATTCCGGTCTAAAGAGCCAATTTGATTTTATCATGTTATATTTTTAAAAACCTAAATAATAAATAGTACATGGTCAAAAACCTTAAAAATGTTTTTTTTTTTAAAACATGTTTTGATTTTTTTTAAAAAAATCATGTTTGAAAAACCGCTTTGTATCAAAGCTAAAAAACGGCGCAAAACACATTACTTCTGTCCAATCTGCCAAGAGAAGCCACCACTTTGGATGGAAGATTGTTTCAAAAATAATCACAAAACATAAAAATTTATTTCCTTGTATAAACTTTGTATAATTCTATTTTCTGTTCATTTAAGCCAACCCTGATTTTTTTATGTTCCTTCCTAGGGCCATCTATTCATATTTACATTTTTATGCTACGAGATAACTCGTAGTAGGCGTCCTGGGCAAGTAAACAACCTACGAGATATCTCGCATTTAGCAGTCAAGGTGTTAATAATGCATGTCATGGTCTCAGTGATTTTTTACAAAGTTTAGATATATTTTTTTTACTTTCTCCAGTACAGCGCAGTCAACCCAACGAATATTTTATTTTTGGGCATTATTGTGTAACTATTTATACATATTTACTTGAATAGTTCATGGAAGGCCAAATAAGTCACAATTTCTTACCATGGGTGCTCATCGGAGGTGGATCAATTTTGGCAGCATTAAATGTCACATTTTCATCAACTGGTATATTTTTTTTAGCTTTCCGTCTCTCAGGCCTAACAGGTGGAACATCATTTACGTTTGAAGGCTCCCGAAAACTATAATCTACACTAGTCGGCCCCTCATTACTTACTCTCCGAGGACTAGGCATTGCATCTGTTTTAAGCGTAGAAAACTGCTTCGATAGTTTGGAACTAACTTTATTTAATATGTCCATCTTTGGTATGGTTTCCTGGAGCACGTCTGGTATATATTAAGTCACAGGCGAAAAATTGGAGTACAAACTTTACTTGAATTTCAGATAACCTTCGCGCTGTCAGGTCAGGTTTTCCCAATGTTTTGTTCTAAACTACTTTATTTTTACACAAGTCGAACAGGTTTACAGATTAAACCTAATACATGGGTTCATTTGAATGAAAATATAATTACATAATATGCTTTTGGATACAAGAGTACGCAAACATAAATAAAAAATTCTCTGTTATTATTGTATTACTTTTTCAACAAAACTTTTATCTTTGTCAACTCAACCGTGTCAGTGTGTCATATTTCCTGCAACTCAGTATTGCCATTTTGCTATAGAGAGATCTGCAAGTTTCAGCAAATAGTACTATTTTACCATAGTGATTCTAGGAAATAAGTTTTTTTTGTTTTAAAAGTTTTTTTAATTATCGATATGATTAAAAATACTAAGATCTATAAAATATTTTTTACTATAACTTGTGAAAACTGTAACCAATAATTTTAATTACGGCAACATTTCTCTTTCTGTCAAGAGAATGTTTTGTAATTTATAATATTTTTTAGGAGCTGTCGTTTGTCGGTATAAATAATTTCCAATTCAATATGGAACGACGATGATATTTTGTCATCAAAATGTTTTCCCGCAACAATTTAAATTCTGCCATACAAGAAAATCCTAATACAAGGGTACATTTTTCCTATTGGATATTAGTAATACTAAGATTCCTATTAGCTTTAGTTCCACAAAATGGTTACATACATCCTGATGAATTTTTTCAAACGTTGGAACCGATTGCGGGTAAGTGATCAATCACGTTTTACGTATATTCGATCATTATGCAAACACGATATAAATCAGTGGGTAAATTGCTCAAAATTCGCCAAACGCTAATGATTGCCAAATGACATGACATAGATAAGTGAAATGTTTAGAATCTAACGATGGTTATCTTTTGTTGTAGTGTCTTCAATTAAGTTAGTTACAGAGATTATGCAAATTTTCACTCTTACATTGCCAGCAAAAGTTATTATGTTGGCAACCAGAAAACACATGTATACACTATTATTGACGAGGGAATATTTTATTTACAAATCTTGTCATATTATGTTTTGTTCGCATTACCAATAAAATCCTCGAAGAAGTAATAAACGAAATACCACAAAATATGACATGCTGTATTCCTCCGCTTACCGGTGCGCAGATTGTAAGATTTTAATAGGTCTCTCAGTGTGAACGTAGCCATTTCAAACGTCGAAGTTTTCTAGTCGCCAACATAACAACTTTTGCTGCAAACTGAAGAAACAAAATTGCGAAATTTTTGTGACTAACTTCAAAAATGTTCCTAAAACTAAACTTAAACTCAACTTAGATGAACCCACTCTACTTAGAATTTTTAATACATATTATATTACGCTTTAAAGTTAATATTAGTCTGTTTTCGTTCTGAAGCATTTAAATAATTATTTCAACATTTGAATATTTTTGTTTATTTGACGAATATTGTGTACATTTAATAAATCTAATTTCAGGTGATGTTTTGGATATAGACTCGACTCGATGCTGGGAGTTCAATGTCACTTTCCCTCTTCGTAATATTGCACTTTCACGACTCACGATCGGCATCCCGCTGGTGCTACTGCAGAATGTTAACGCCCTCTCCGTTCGCCTTCTCAATATTGACTTGCAAAGTCCATATTTCATAATAATCTTCCCTAGAATATTTTACTGCCTGCTTTCATTCATAAATGACTACTGCCTTTATAAAATATGCCAATTGTATGGGCAAAACCACAAAAGTAGATTAATAACGTTAGCTAGCTCTCATGTTATTTTTATTTACGCCACGCGCACATTTTCTAATAGCTTAGAAATGATTCTGCTATCAATTTTAATGCTGCTTGTTTCAGAGTGTATGCATAAATCTGATTGTATAATATATTACAACGAATACCTTTCCGATGAATATGATAAGTCAAAGAACATAGTTGATCGAGTAAAATTTTATAAATTAAGAAATACATTACCAGCACACTCTTTAAGTAAGTGCTTACAGATAGCAACTGTCGCTGTTATCGGTATATTTAATCGACCTACATTCATTGGTTTCGCATTCCCATCAGTGTTTTTCTGGTTATTTCGCGGGTTGGGCACAAAGTTTATTGGCTTTAAAGATTTTCATACGAGAATGTTTATTTTGATTGTCTGTTCTCTCCCGGCTATCATATTTTTGATTCTTATCGATTCATTCTACTATGGGTATCTCACATTAGCAGAAATACATTCATTAGAAGTGACAATTAATAACTTCGTAGTTACTCCTTTCAATTTCCTAAAATATAATTTGCTGGCTGACAATTTGGCAGAGCATGGACTGCATCCCAGATGGCTTCACATTTTTGTCAACATACCACTTCTCTTCAATGTTCTTGGAATAGCTGGACTATTATATACAATAAGAATGTGTTACAGGTCAGTAAACATCAAACCGGAACAAGTATTCTTAGAAAAGTTCTTTTATTGCTTATTTAAAAACATCAATTATTGAAAGATCTTTTACTGTGTAATATTTAACAATATACAGTTTGCCGTCATTTCCAATACCACTGGTTTCAATTTCACACAAAGGCTTGCATGAAAAAAAACTTATACTAGATCTTATGTTGTGAATTGATCGTATATCTGATAAAATCTTAGTGTAAATATAGCTGTTTTTCAAACTATATTAATAACAAATGAATAATTTCATTTATGGGGAGGTAGAAGTGTGTCATTTCACAAGCTTATTAAATATGAAAGAAAGTTGTAAACAGATTTTCTTCTTAAAAATTTCATTATGCTTTGTGTTACTTGATCATTATTAATATAAAGATGTTCTTTTTTCAGAGTTTGCAAAGGTTCATACAGTGCGATGCCTCGGCTGCAAAGCATTACTGGCCTGATGATATTTTCTTTCATCACTCCTGTCGCCATACTGTCTATGTTCCCTCATCAAGAACCGAGATTTTTAATACCGATACTTTTACCGACCATATTTTTATTTACTCATTTCATTCAATCCACTAACCAAGACAGCAAACAATTGAAAACTATCAAATCTTATGCATTTATTTTATGGTTTGTTTTCAATCTACTCTTTACTGTATTTTTTGGTTTTATTCACCAAGGAGGTGTGTACTTTATAGCGAAGCATTTTCATAGTGAATTAAAAGCTAAACCTCGTGGAACGACAATTCATTTAGTGACAAGTCATTTGTACAATATTCCACAGTCATTATTCCAAGCCGAAAGCACATCTACGATTCGCACAAACCGTGATACGGGCCACAAGTATCGTTTAGCAAAACAAATATTCTTATATGAGCTCGGCTCCAAATCTCTTGACGATGTTCTCAATCACGTTAAAATTCTTTGGAAAGTGAATGAAGCGCGAGCAAAAGATAATAAAAATTACTTTAGATTATATTTGGTCATTCCTGCTTCGCTAAAGTCTGATCTTGGAAACGCTTGGTACAATGCCAATGCCACTGCCTTGTCATTGAAAGAAGAAATGAAATTTTATCCGCATTTGAGCACAGAAGCTTTTCCTTACGTACCTTCATCTAAGGACCAATCTTGTTATTATGAATCACAATTTCTTCAAAATGTCTCATGGAAATCTGACCTCACGTTGATGGATCGCTTAAAATGTTTCATGCAACAGTTTTCAGTTGTTTTATACAAAATAGATATTTCATCCTATTTGACAATTGAAAATGTTCATGAAGAATATTACGTTAAAAGAAGGTAATGATGAATAATGACAATTTATTTGCAATCATTCCGTTATTATAATACTACAGGGAAAATTCATCTAGTCCATGTTTATATTGTTCTGCTGCATTTGAATTTGATGATTGATTGAATAGCAGAGATTGCCTTATTATAGATTCTATGAATTATATAATATACCCGTGAAGTGATAATTTTATTATTTTGACTGATGTATTTAAATTTTAAGGTATGTCAAAGATTTTAAGTTTTGTAATTTTTTTCTGTGTTGTGAATGAAAATGCTTTATTAAAATCTATACAATTTAATAAAACAATAAAAATAGAATTAATTTATGTTTTATTCCATCAATTAATATCGTGCTAAAATCATTACTATTAACACATTGTTTACGGCTATGTTTGTTAAAAAAAATGTGACACTCATGTATGAGATTGGAACGCATTGATTAATCAACCGAAAGTATGTCCACAAACTTCAAAATGTGGAGCGCGTATCAATAAAGCCAAACGTGTGATATTCATAGAAAAAGTTGAATGTTACCGACGAGCACAAAACTGTGCACACCGCCGCAACAAATGGTTTCTGAAACGCAAAAATTTGTGCACACTGTAAACAATGTGTTAAGAGCTACTGTTAAAATCAGCTGCTTATTGAGCTTTGAAAACAAATGCTTGCATCAAATACTGATGGGTGAAATGGTTTGACTTCATGAAAAATTCTGAGGTAAGGGAACGGGCGGGGCAGTTCGCCCCTTTACGTTTAAAGTAGTGCAACAGCGCTGGAACTGGTTGTAACACATGCCTCCAGAAAGCCTGAATTCTGTTTGTCTTTTCTTCTAATCAGTGGTATTCTGGTGTCTTGGAAGACTGTTGGTTATATTGGCAAGATGTGCTGAGTGAAATAATCTGGGAGGATGCACAGCAACTAGAGGGTGACAGAATCTTGAAGACACCAGGTAAAGGCCATTTGTTCCATATAGGGAGCAAATATGGCGAAAGAAGAAAAGCACTAAATTTAGTCAATTCGAAGATTGAGCAGTTTACATGGAACAAATATTAGAGAACAAAAACAAATTCAGAATGAGTTTTGCTCATTTGGAACAATGGTATATGTTGTTTTTATTTTAGATTCCCAAAATAATTTTAAATGTTTATGAAAAGTGTAATATATTATACTTGTTGTATATATTTCTTGTGTATGCACTAGTTGACAAATGTTTTGATGTGATATTACTGTTTATGGTAAAAATTGATTTTTTCACATTCATTTCATAGGGTGTATTTCTTAGTTGAAGAAAGCGGAAATACAACTACTCAACGATTTGTACAGACACGAAGGACATTCGTAAAATAATGCCTTTCCAAAACTGATGTGGAGACTACCACAGCGGAAAACCCTTAACATGAAAACACTTAATGTGAAAAATCGGTTAGTATGAAATAATTCTGTGGTCCTGACAAAATCAATGAAATTTTATATATGTTTTTTCTGTTGGCATGAAAAGAAAAATGATTTAACATGAAAAGGTTTTGCACCTCGAATGAACAAAATGTATTAGTAGCCGGGTGTCATCACTGTTTTCAATGTTTTTTACTTTTTTATTTACTACACCTGCGATCTCTTCGAACATAAAACAAAAATCACAATAAAACTTTATGCAATTGAATGAAAAAAATTTACCTAGCCTTGACAATTCTTCAATAAGATGTTTTTACCTTTATTTTCACTAGAATTGTTATTTCTTGGAACACGAAATGATAACCCCAATAAAAAGTCTTTGTATTTCAAGGAACAAAATTTATTTACCATTTGCAGCCACGTTTTTATTACCCTTTCTTCACTAGATATACAATTTTCGAACAATAACTCCTAGGTATCTGTAGAACTAACAGCAGGGATCTAATATTTCATTCATACATAATAATAATAATAGAATATAAATTCCATACAAGAAACTATAAAAATGATAAGTCAAAATTTCATTATTTGGATGGTTACATTTATTATTTTTGGAATAATTAATACTGTCAATATTCAAAAAAAAAAAATATGTTTTAACAATAATTAAAAATTATGGTATTTTTTACATTTTTATATTTCATTTGAAATACTTAATAATAAATTTAAAAGTGCACCCAACACTTAAATGTGTAGTAAAGTTAGTCTCTATTAGCTTTTTTTAGTAACAAGTCAATGATTTTTTTAATGCTGAAATCAATGAAAATTTCGCTCTAAATAAATAAGGTGAATAAATTAGTAAGTATTTAGTAATCATATCGGCTTGGATGGAGAGACTATTTCAATTGTGTGAGGTTCATCGTGAGACGAAGGTAAGTTCTCCCCGAATTTCACCCGATAAGCACAATTCCTGTGGGGGTAGAGAAGTTTATTGTCAAGATACGCTTCACAGCAGTTGCACCACACAGAAAGGTCACCCAGCGATAAAACCAGAGCATGATCAGACAGAGAATAGTGCTCTAACATATGTCCTTCAATATAACGACCGCAAGCTCTCTGCAAATGTAAAAGCATAAAATTACATAAGGGTATTAAGTGGATATTTTTCTAATTAATATTTTTGACTGATGGTGCTTGATGGCAACTGATTTTAAATAATTTGGCTATTTTTCTTGTCTACAAGTATCAATGCAGATAATGCATGGGGCACCAGAGAAAAATATGCTGCCATAACTATATAGATATATATTGTAAGACACTCCAATAGCAGATTCATATAAACTTTTGCGCCGGAGATCACAGTTTCAAATACCGCACCTGCATAAGAATTTTTTAAGATTCACAGATGTATAACTTGAAGCTTGATGGATATCATAAATATGATAGTCATATAATGTGGAAGCATTTTGAATATAAATAAAGATTTCATCTTTCACATATAAAAGAGATGAATATTACAAATACGCTGCAAAATAAGAGTATTATATGGAACTTACAATGTGGCAGTGTAAACAGACCCAATTTTCTTCTGTGTGCTCGCAATCGGCACACTTTTGTCCTTGTACGAATTTGTCTTCTGTAGGGATAGTGGTTAGGGTTTCGATGTGGGGACACCAAGGAAGTGGTACCACAGCAAACATCTCTTCATTTAATATTGCCTAAAACAGGAAATGAAACATTTTCATAATCGTATAGTCGTAGACACTACATTTTCATATCTCTCCACCACTGTCACTATCTTTTCAGGTCCAGATGATTCTATTATTACTATAAGATGTATTTAGCAGTCTTCAAGGATGCTGAGGATTACTATTCGAATAAATTATAATAATGTGATCTCATACGAAAGTGAAATCTCAAATAAAATGTCTGTCTACAGCCATTTAATAATTGATAAGAAAAATATCTCAATTGTAAACACGGTCTATTTTTTACATCAAACAAGGATGCTGAATACAAAACAAGAACAGATTGAAGTAAATATGTATTTTATGACATAAATATTGTATGGAATAACACGCAATCTACTAACTTGTATATTCTCCGAAAGATAGTCTGTCAAAGTTGGTACTTTTTCTGCAGTAGAGCTATTTCCTACCATCGGTTCGCTGGAGGTGCTGCATGAACCTCCATCACCTGTCGCCTTTTGCGACTGAGATTGTCCAGCTTTGGAATTACCAGGAGTGTCGGCGCATTTAACTACATTCTCTTTACAATGAGAAGATGTATTTTTAGAACATGCATCAGAATCTCCGATTGAAAGTGATTCCATACCCATAGTCCCAATAGTCAAAGAAATAATTGGTTCGCTTTGATTCAGTCGAATACTGTCTTGCAATTTAGAACTGTCAATTGAGGAATCCTGATCCTCCGCATTATCGAGGTTACCCGAGGTATTGCCATCTGCATTCTTATGGCTGAAAGTATTTTTCTGTGCCAGTGGAGGTTCACTTGTTATCAATCCTCGGCTTTTTTCTGGTGGCGGCAGAACATTTTCTTTAGGCAGAGCAATTTGGAAGCACAAATTTTTCCAATATTGCTTCTGAATCGATATAACATTATTGATAGATTCTACTGCACTTGGATGAGGTAATACTTTTGACTCGTAATGGTGAACAATCGGATCCCTCAGCAATGCTTTTGTGCACATCGCCATGGCGTAAGATATCGCCGTGACATTATATCCTCCTTCCAAGCACAAAATTATTTTACCGTTGGCAAGTCCCGATAGCCAGTGAGTGAATCGTCCAAAACATTCTGGTGTTACTCTACAACCTAAAAATTAACCGAAATTAATCAATGCTACCTTCGACATAACTAAAATATATTTTACGCACCGTGATGAATCTCATTTCAATTACATATATATTTTATTTATCTCAATTATCCTAATTAATGCCAGCACATTTTTACAATATCGTTCACTTTATGATTCTAATATTGTCACTTGTTACTATTGGGAAATAGATGAAAAATAAGCTTTAACTATAATCAGGTAGCTGCATATAATAAGCAATGAAGTAAAAATGATAGATCATTATTTTCGTTTTGATACAAAGTTAAATACAATTACAATTTTTATTATGTTTGAGAAGAAGACAAGGCATAAACACCTATTATCACAATCACTTACCGCCAAGAGGATCTCCTATAGAAGCATCGAATCCGGCTGATACAAGAACAAGCTCCGGCTTGTATTCATAAGCAATAGGGAGCACAATTTGTGTAAATGCTGCTAAGTATTCGGCATCACCCATGCCGCGCTGAAAATTAATTGATATTAAGATATAGTTTTATTGATTTACAATGTTTGTGGACATATATATCAAATTTAGATGTAAACAAACATTATAATTTATAAAATAATCATGCATTGGATCAATATTTAATCCGATGCATAATTTGCATGCATGTCATTTAAAGCTCACCTTATTCCAGGGAATGTTAACATTAAAGCCGGCAGCTTCTCCGGTGCCAACTTTTGTATAATCTCCATCTGTTGAGGTTGGGAAGAAAGTACCATGGTCGTATCGATGAAGTGATAGATACAACACATGTTTATTATCAATAAATATACTCTGAGTGCCGTTTCCATGATGGACGTCCCAATCAATAATCATAATTCTGTAATCAATTTTTGCTGTCCATATTATACTGTAATGAAAAATGTAAGAAATGTACATGATAATGATTTAAATTGAAAGCTTACCTTTGAAGGGAGTGATACGACTGAGCGTATTTGGCTGCGACGGCAACATTATTATAAATACAAAAACCACTCGGGACATCTTCAGAGGCATGATGGCCAGGTGGACGGACTATACAAATCCCTGATTGAGCTTCTCCACCTAACACTGCATCCACCACCTGTAAAAGAACCATTTTAATTTACATTTACCACTATTCTGCCCTGCTAAGTAAACACGCAATGTTTTGCGTGTAATTCACTATGTATATTGCAGTTCGGCAGTATTTTAGTCAAAGAAATATTATAGTAAACATAGAAGTGAATAGTAAGTTGACAGTCTCATAAAAAATAAATATGCTACCCATAAATACATAATATTATATGTTGGTATTATCATTCAGACATTTTATCATAGCCAGAATATATCCCGATAGGCGAGAGGCTAGCGTGCATGCTTCAGAGCCTGAATTGAGAATTTGATTTCTACAGCTGCGAGATTTAAAAAAATCTAAACATGAAGAACCGGATGCCAAATTGGTTGAGAAATTAACAGTCGATATGCAGTACCGCTGGATTTTTTCTACTCCCATGAATTCCTGGATCATCCTGGATAAATGATAAAATTTCATAAGCTTATGTGCATATGAAATTTTGAAGAGTTATCGTTTAATCTATGCCGCATTTAAATGGCTCCATGAGAACTATTGGACTAAAGTATATATGGAATAAAGTATGCTTCAGATTAATAAATGTAAGCGACTGATTTTGTTATAACATTTTTGCTTTTGACCGTGTCATATATAAATTATGTAACATAATATTAAAATATTATACAAAAACCAAAATACCTGTAAAACACTGCCAACAGCTGTACTGGCACTTAATGAGGTGTCAGGGTGCAAATACAGTGATTCAAAAGATGATTGGTGTGCTATTAAATGTCGTGGGAGACTGTTTGCAGTGGATTGAACCAGAGTCAACATTGACTGTGAATGAACAAGGAGCAGTTCTTCGTCAGTTGCTGTCCGACTTGCGACACTCAGGGCTCGATCCAGAAGACCCCATTCGCTAAGGCGAAAATGAACACTAGATAAACGTTCTGGACGCTCCAAGTGGCCACTGCAATATAAAAATTAATTCAAGACATTTGTATACCACGTACACTCTAAATATAGATCTCCATACTACGACAGTGGAAACAAGATTATGCCCAAAACATTAGTTACAATTGTTACATAATTGCATTTCTCCAAGAGTGAAAAATTATTGAATAACTGCAGTAACTGTGTAATTATGGTAGTAAAAATGGAATACAATACTTACGGCTCACATATGTTTTTGTGTTTTAGCATGGCTTCATCATACACATAGCAAAGTTTATGTGGAGGGACTGATAAGTTGGTAGCTGCAAAAAGAAGCAAAATACAATGTTATTAAATACATTCACCATTGTTTGAGCAAATTAAGTATGTTTATTGACGGTCATTCAAACATACTGTAAAATATTATTTTTTTATAAACTACGATAATAGTGAATTAATTTCTTGTTGATTTATCATATTGTTTTTTTTTTTTTTTTATACCATGTTCGCTCCCAACGTGGAGCATATGGATCTA